>PVKS010013118.1:0-51595 GCA_004027875.1 Aplodontia rufa | reverse complement strand
AGGGCAGGTGAGGGAGAAGGCAGGTGTACGGTGTCAGGGAGAGAGCCCGACCTGTCCCACAGTGGAACTGCTGCCTCTGTCTTAGGAGGGACATCCAGGATGATGCTCACGGGGATGGGCCTGAGCAGTCCAGTTTTGTGACCCCCACCCAATGCTCTGAAAGCTTTCACTAGGCACCAAAGCAAGTCTGTGGCGTGTGCCTTGTGTGCCCTGAGCCCACTGCCATGCTGCTTCCTTTACCCCTTCAGTGTGTGCCCCTGAGCACCTCTGCGTTCTGGGCACTGAGATTCTGAGCAGGTCATGGGGCTCGCTGTGTTCAAACAGCAAGTTACCCCTGCCAGCCACCAGGCACACAGGCAGAAACACAAACCTGCGTCCCAGGCAAGGTCTCCTCTCTTGCTGTCGATGACCAGATGGAAGACAGTTCAGCTATAGGTACAGTTAGTCTGTCATTATTCAGTCTTCTGGAAATGGAACTCCTTTGTCTTAAAGATAGTTTTGCTGTAAAATGGAACTCCTGATAAACTTGTGAATAGATGAACGTGGACAGGTGAGGACTCAAGCCCCCGTCTGCAGCGTTAGATCAGGACTGGCGTGGGCCGTTGCCCAGAGACCTGATACTGAGAGGGCACACTCAAGAGACTTTCAGGAAGCCAAGAGGAGAGGACAGTCAGGGATCGCTTCCATTTTCTCTGTGTTTTCTTCTGTTTTTTTGTTTGTTTGTTTGTTTGTTTTTTGTACCAGCGATTAAATCCAGGGGCACTTAACCACTAAGCCACATCCCCAGCCCTTTTTACTTTTTACTTTGAGACAGGATCTCACTAAGTTGCTTAGGGCCTCACTAAGTTTCTGAGGGGCTGGCTTTGAACTTGTGATCCTCCTGCCTCAGCCTCCCGAGCTGCTGGGATTACAGGCATGCACCACCACACGTGGTTCTTCTGATTTCTTACTTGCTGCTTTAAAAATCCGCAGCCAGGTAGATGGAAAGCCAGAATCCGATTGAGTCCGTTAGTCATGTACCTCTGATGAAAGAGCCCTGGAACTTCCCCATCTCCCTACCCCTCCCTTTCTTTTTCTCTCTCATCCCTTTTCTAGATGTTATCTGTACTTTTTGCCATGAGGTGATTTTAAACCCTAAGAGAACAGAAGGAATATTAATGAACAGTATTTACAAAAGAAGCAAAGAGCATGCACCCCAGCAGCACCCTGGCACTGGGCGAGAGAGACGCCTGGGATCCAGGAGTACTGGTTTTGCCTGCTGTCCAGACTGTGAGTCCATTTTAAATAGCAGCGCTTGCTTCAGCTGAGATAAGCTTGCAATCTCAGCATTTTTCGTGACCCAAAAGTTACATGGTGATTTTATAAGGAGCCATGCCTAAAGAATAGGTTACATTCAACTTCTGATTTAAATTTTCTCTTTAAAATGCGTGTATTTCTGCCTTTTGGCTATGTACCTATTTTGAATTGTGTTTTGTGTAAAAGTTACGATTATTTGACATTTCTGAGTCCGCCTTACCTAGGTTTGTTTTACCTTTTTTTTTAACTTCTTTTCAGGTGGTTGTTGTCACATGTTTTGAATGAATTGCCTTATAATGCAGATGGAATTTTGGTCATTTCAGTAACATTTATTGAGCACCTTTATTTTTAATATACACAAGATTTTATTTGAATTAGTACAGAGGCTTATTTATTATTTGCTTCCTACCCCAAACCCTCATAAAATGTTTACTGTGAATTTCTTAACTGTAATTCTGTTAAGCAAGGGAAATAGTGACAATGTTGAGTTAAATACTGATTTTCTAAAAATCCATATCCCAATGATGATGATTTTATTTTTCCTGTATTAACTTCTTGCCCTTATGTTTCAATTCCTATTTCTTTTTTTATTAAGTTCAGTAGTTTTACAATCATAAATGCATATAAAGTAACAATATCCTATGCATTTGATTGTAAACCATAGTTACCACCACATTGCCCATACCCCAGTCTCTTGATTCTTCTGTATTATGTCCTTAACAAATATAATTGACTCTATATATGTATAAGATTGCGAATTTTACAGAATGAAATGATTGCGTACCTTATATTTGGCTGAGCTGAAGCTTTTTAGTTTAATGTCATACCACTCAATTGATTTTTTGACTTTAATATTTTCGCTTTAGGAGTCTTGTTGAGAAAGTCTTTGCCTACACCCAAATACTGGAGTGTTTGTCCTAATTTTTCTTCTAGCAGTCATATGGAGCTGGTTTAATTTCTAGTTCCTGGATCCATTTTGATTTGATTTTTGTGCAAGGTGAGAGATAAGGATCTAATTTCCACTTCCTGCAAATGCCTGTCCAGTTTGTCCAGCACCATATTGAATAGGCTGTCATTCCTCCATGTAATATTTTGAGCCCTTTTGTCAAAGATCAGACGTTTAACTATTTGTGGGTCTGTTTCTCAGTCTGTTCTGTTCCATTGGTCTTCATTCCTATTTTCATATCAGTACCGTGCTCTGTTGTATAGTTTTAGATCTGGTGTTTCAAATCCACCTGTTCTGTCTTTCTTGCTTAGTAATGTTTTGGCTATTCTGGGTTCCTTGTTGTTCGAAATGATTTGAGAATTGCTTTATGTCTGTAAAGAATGACATTGGTATTTTGGTGGGGATTACATTGAATCTGTATAGTGCTTTTGACAAAATGGCCATTTTAATTATATTAATTCTGGGTTTTGTCCTTAATTCTGTTTCAGTGATGAATCACATTTATGATTTGCTTATGTTGAACCAGCCTTGATACCTGGAATGAAGCCCTCTTGATCGTGATGAATTACCTCGTTGATGTGTTTTTGAATGCAGTTTGCTGGAACTTTATTAAGGATATTTGCATCTGTTGTTCATCAGGGATATTGGTCTGTAGTTTTCTTTTTCAACGTGTCTTTGTTGGTCTTTCATATCATAGTTACGGTTGCTTCGTAAAAAAGTGTTTGGGAGAGTTCTATCCTTTTCACTTTCTTGGATTAGCTAATAAGGAGTGATGTTAGCTCCTCCTCATAGATGTGGCAAAACTTAGCAGGGACTCCATATGGTCTGGGCTTTTCTTCTTTGGAAGGCTTTTAATTGCTATATGGATTTCAGCGCCTGTTTATTGGGCCATTTATTATTTCCATATCATCCTGTGTTAATTAGGGGATGTTGTATGTGTCTAGAAATTTTTCCATGTCATCTAATTTAGAGGATGATAGCTTTTCTAAATATGTTCTGATAATCCGTTTGATTTCCATAGGATCAGTGGTGATCACTTCCTTTTCACTGGAGATTGTGTTGATTTGTCTTTATTCTCTCCGCCTTTTAGTAAGATAAGCTATGGGTCTATCAATTTTATTTATTTTTTCAAAGAACCAGCTCTTTGTTTCATCAATTCTTTTTATTTTTTTTTCTCAATTTCATTAATTTCAGCTCTGATCTTGATTATTTCCTGTCTTCTGCTGGGTTTTGGCCTTAAATTGTTCTTCCTTTTGTAGGGATTTGAGATGGAGCCATAAACTTATTTATTTGAGATGTCTCCTCATTGTTAATGTAGGCACTCAGTGCTATAAATTTTCCCCTTAGGAATTCTTTCATGCTGTCCCAGAGGTTTCCATATGTTGGGTCTTCATTCTCATTCTCTTCCAAGAATTTCTTGATTTCTGCTCTCATATCTTCTTGGATCCATTCTTCATTCAGTAGGTTGCTAGTCAGTCTCCACGCATATTTGTTTTGTGCTTTGATTTTTGCTGTTAATTGCTAGGGTCATGGCATCATAGTCTAATAGGACACCTGGAATGATACGTTTTTTATGTTTGCTGAGATTTCCTTTGTGAACTAGAACATGATCTATTTTGGAGAAGGATCCATATGCTGCTAAGAAGAAGGTAAACTCAGCCGATTTGTAGTGGAATATTCTGCAGATGTCTCTGTTAAGCCCATTTGATTTGTGGAGTTGTTTAGACTGGTGATCTCTTTATTTTTTTATTTTTTTTTGCTTTGATGATCTGTCAATCGATGATAGAGGTGTGTTAAAATCTGCCAGTATTATTGTGTTGAGGTCCACAAGTGGTTTTACGTCATGGAGTAATTTCTCCACATACTTGGGAGCATTGGTGTTTGGAGAGTCTATGTTAACTATAGTTTTAGCTTCCTGTTGTATTGTTGCTCTTGCTCTTACTAGGATGTAGTGGCCTTCTTTTTCTCTTGTGATTAGTTCATGTTTGAAATCCACTTTGTCACATATAAGAATTGCAACTGCAGCTTACTTTCTTGGGTCACACACCTGGTAGATTTTTTCCATCCTTTCACCCTCAATCTGTGGATGTCACTGGCTGTAAGATGGGTCTCCTGTAAGCAGCATATTGCTGGATTTTGTCTTTGGATCCAGTCTGCTACTCTTTTGATTGGTGCATTGAGACCACTCACATTCAGTGTTAAGGTGGTTGTGGTTCATAGTCATTGTGATTTATTAGTGAGTTCTGTGCTTTCTTGGATGTCTTTTGATCGCATGGATTTTTATTGTCAATTCCATTTCTGTGTACTTATCACAATAAATCATTTTTATCCAGGTTTACGTTTTTCAGTGTTAGCCATTGTGTAATCCTGCACAGTTGTGGTTGAATTTTAAGCAAGAATATTTGTAAGGATAAGTTTTTAAAGTACTACTTTTAACTATTTTGGTTTTAAATTTAAAGATTAGCAAAAAACAAATTAGAATATAATAATTTCACTGTGAAAAGCAGTGTTGAATAGTTCATCCTCACCTTCTATTCTGTTACACTGAGCACTGAATTAAATTTATTTTTTTGCCTTTCATTTCCCAGAATGTTTTAGAAGTTGTCCAGAGGCAGGAAACCCTTTTCCCTTCTACCAGCTAATAGCTCCCAATGGCTACAGTTATTTAAAAGTAGTATTTTTCTGGCCAAATGCACAAGTTGGAGTCCCAGTGACCCAGGAGGCTAAAGCAGGAGGATCTCAAGTTTGAGACTAACCTCAACAACCTGTCCCCTGCCCACACACACAAAAAAAGATGGAAAATATTTATATTTTAGTTTTTTTCCAGCCAATTTTCAGAGTATAAAATGTGGCTAAAGATTTAAAAAACCAGACAAAACCCATTTCATAATAGCTTAGACAATTCCAGAAATATTGCCCTAGAAACAGAAGGTACTTTCTACATACATACACATTATTCCATTTGCATTAAGACATTTTACTAATAGTCTTACTTAGGTTAAGTTGAACTCAAAGATTTCATCGTAAAGTTATGCTTTCTTGCACAGCTGTGACTGTGTACTAAGAACATTCTTACACATTCGTTGAATGAGCCGTGCTTACCTCCAGTTCATTTCCTACCCTAATATTTCAATATATGCTTAAATATTAGTAGCTAAAGATAAACTGGCTCTAATTTGGGCATCTAGAAGTCACCTTCTATCCTAGGATCTTACTGAAAGGAATTTGATGAGTTTTAAAACAAAGTCACACGTGAGACTTGTTTAAACATTTGAAAAATCAAGACATGAAAGAATGCTATTTTCATTTCTTTATTTTTAAAAAATTGGTGCAGTAGTTAGGATTGAAACCAGGGCCTCTCACATGCTGGGCACCCTTTTACCACTGAGCTATATATCTGCAGCCCCCGCCCTCCAGCTCTTAACTATGTCAGGGGCCTAATTGAGGCATATCATGGTGCAAATTATACTTTACCTCCAACTAAGACACCGCTGGTGGCATGGCTTTGGACTGGCTTCGGCTTGAGTAGGAGTGAAAGGATGAGGCCATGGGTCTGGGCCTGGTTCGCACTCAGCAGCCTTCTCACACTGCTGGCCTGTCCCACCTCGTGCCCATTCCCAATACCTCCAGTGGTGTAAAACTAGAATAAGATGGCTTATATCCCTCCAAACTGTGCACATGTCACTTTCCTGCAGAAAGAATCCACCACCAGATGCCCATTTGTACGGTCGCCATTTGTTCATTTTAATTAGATCATCCACCATTTGTGACTTTCAGGGTCCTTGTCACCGCCTGTCTCCTGTCTGATTTATTTCTGTCTTGGGTGTTGGGATGTGTGCAGGACATTTGCCACGTCTGCAGTAGTCACATTGCCCTCCTGTCTCATCACCGCTAACCCTGTTCAAATGTTTCCCGGCAATGTTTCATGGTAAAGATCATGGAAGCCCTCCTCCAGGTGCCAGTGCACAAGGGAAGTCCCACAATATGGAGAAAAGCAGTGATCTTTAAAATGGAGATTTAATCAAAAAGGTTGGGGCATGTGTGTGAGCTGCACAGATGAATTAAAATTATTCTGAGTATTTGACAGACTTGTGAGTCACAGAGTAGATTTTGTTTGTTTATTTCTTAAGATGCCAGGAACTGAAAATGTTGGCATGGAGCAGTTGTAATTGCTAGCCTGAGACGGTTATGTCAAAATGGGGAGAGTTAATTACCATGTGGGTGCTTCCAATTAGAGCTTTCTCACATATTCCAGGCCCAGGTTGGCATCTGTTATTACATTTGTGCAGGCAAAAGAAAATTCATTCAGAAGCTGAAATAGAATTCACAGAAGCTTGTCTCTAAAGCAGGACAAATGTGTAATTGACTTCCAAGTAGCTCATTTGTTTTTCTGTTAACTAGAAAACCCAAGTTTTTTGTCACATATTTGATCAAACTTGTACAATCTAGTATTTACAGATTCTCAACTGTTTTACCTTGATTTGCAGCCGAGTCAGGATTTCGACTTCATGAAGAAGCTAAAGGGAGTTATCACTTGGTAAAACAAACTCATGAAGAATAAAATTTTTTTGTGGTGCAGTAAAAGCTCACAACCAGATCCTCATGGACATCTGTTGACTTTCAGTATCTACCATTTGCTGAGTGTCTAATATGAGCTGGCTGCATTCTTTTGTATTATTTTATGTTATATTAATAAAATCCTAAAGGTGGTTGTTATTATTTGCATTTTACAGGTGAGAAAATCAGTTGAGGATGTATTGTTAAATAACATGCCCCAAATCACTCAACTGGGAAGTATCTGAGCTACCACATGTTCTGTTCAGAAAAATAAGGCACCTGACGTTCTTGGACCATTCATTTAAATTATCTTCAATATTATAGAGAAGGGACAGTTTTCCTTAGTGGCAGGGTGTTAGGGATTTGATCTCAATAGAGATAAAGGTAGAGATGGGTGAGGGCCTGTAGATAGTCTAGGGTGGGTTAGAGAATTATAAAGAAGGTTGCATGGAAAGGAGCTGTGCTGTGACAGGTTTTGGAACAGAAGTTTGTATTGAATATACCTGTTGCTGCTTCTCATGCTACTCCACCAGAGGAGCACAAGACACAAAGCGTAAACTCCTGCTTCTAGCCATATGCGGACATATTCAGTCTCACCTCAATTGCAGATGAGAGAATTGCACTCAAAATAGCAGGGGAAGCGTAGGGAGGAGCTTGTTGACTGAATCATCAGGAAGTCCAAGTGTAGAGCTAGCTTTAGGCACAGCTCTGTAGTAGGCCCCTACTGCAGTCTGCAGCCCTAACCTCGTCCTCTCAGGTCAGGAACTCCAGTGGAAAGTCTTTTGTTATCTGGATCAAGAACATCTTGGAGACACACTGTCTTGGGAACCAGTCACAGTGGTCAGTCTGTCATGTCCTCACCCTTTTGAGTAGATGACATGCTGATATCGAACCAGCTCTGCTCAAACCATAGAGCATTCATTGTCCACCAGGAAAAGGACCTTTGACAAAAGACGGAGCTGGAGAATTTCTAGGTCCAAAGAACAGCTGACTTCAAAGGGACATGTAGCCCAGTGCAAGTCAAGATGTCCTTAAAGTTCATGAGACTTTGCCTACGATGTCTGCATGTACCTGCTACAAAGATTTGTAAGTGTCCTGTGTTGCGGATTGAGTTTCCCCAGGAGGCTTATGGAGGAGTGCCTCGGGGAACACTGAGGGGTGAGGGAGTAGGATCCAGCAGAGGGGAATGCTGGGTTACGAAGGCCAGCAGAGGCTCAGCTGGTCCATCAGAAGCCAGGGTGGTCCTTAAGAGATGGCCCAGATTAAGAGAGGGGACCTGACCTGTGTATTTCCTCCAGGTGGGACAAGGGGAGGGACGACCTGGCCTGCCTTTGCCTGAGGGCAGTTTCTGGAGAGGGAGGAAGGGCTGAGTGCCTGCAGAGTCTCAGCATCCAGTGAAGGAAGCTTCCTTTCCCGAACAGCACTTTACCACAGCTTCCCCTGCTTCATCTTGGAGTAAGACTAATTCTGGGGAATGTGGTAGGGTCATCTCATTTCCAGTGCTCTCTGGCATATTCCTGTACTGTGCCGTGTATCAGAAGGTCCCAGTTTAGGCCAGTTTAGGGCCACAGCAGAGACACGGGGAACCCCTGACAGACAGTGAACGACAGACCAGATGGGAAGAAACGGGAGCAGTTCAGAAGCCTGCTTGATTCTTTTTTTTTTTTTTTTTTTTTAAGAGAGAGGGACAGTGAGAGAGAGAAACAATTTTTAGTTAGTTTTTCATGCAGCTTTCGTTGCTCCAAGACATCGTTGTGTATGTGGTGCAGGGGTTTGAACTTGTGTACTCTCACACACACCATAACCACCGAGCCACTGCTCCAGCCTCCTGTTTGATTATTTAGGAATCAAGAAGAGATAAATATTTGCATCTTGCCAGATGCCTCCCAGCCTCTATCTGCTGTGTGCGTCTTCTCTTCTTTTTAATCCTAAACCTGCTCTGATCCTGGAGACCATGGGAGTGTTTGTACAGCAATACAGGCCATCAAGGTTCTGTCTGTGCTTCAGCATTTTTAATTTTCTTTGGGCTAGTTTATAGGTTACTGGGTAGTCTAGTCCTTGCTGTGTGTTCACCCTCCAGGTGACAGGGGAGCATGGCAGAGAAACTGCGTCCGATGGGCAGGAGCAGCCCCAACCACTGCTGTGCTCGGGGAGCAGCCTTAGACCTGGCCTGGCTGTGCGTGCGTGCTTTTCTCAGGCAGAGGTTTCTAACCAGTTTATTTTGATGCTTCTTGGACATTGTTGACCTGCTAGAACCGAATTACTTCATTTCTTGTATGAGGCATTAGGGATGCAGTTCTTTTTCCTTTTTATTTTATTTTTTGTTATTTATTTTATTATCTGGGGGTTGAATAGGACACTCAGATATGTGATAAGAGTGCTGAGTATTCATTTTCCTGAGTGGGAGACACAGATGGATTCCTCTGTCCCAGCTCCCCTCGAGGATTCCGAATTGAAAGAAGAAAATGCACATTCCTTTCTGAATAATTTTCCCTCTGAGCTTCTGCTTATTAAAGGTGACTTTTACTGAAGAGCTGTTAGAGATTTAAGCATTTAAACATTCTTGATTGAAAGTGTCCTAATTCACTTGTTGAACAAATATGTACTAAATGCCAGTCATGTGCAAGGCACTGTTTTGAAGATTTGAGAATCCTGTCAGTGAATGAAATACCCGGAAGTGGCTTCTCGCCCTGGGCGAGACAGTCAGTAAACACAGGGTGTAAGTGATCGTGTAGATGGTTGCGCTGTGGAAGACATGTAGATTAGGGAAATGTTAATGGCCAGGGATCCAGCTTGGAATTTGGTCATGGGAATCCTCATTAAGAAGGTAACATTTGAGTGAGAATGTGAAGGACAGGAGGGAATTGGCTCTGGATATGTGGGATCCATTGACGCCTTCTAGGAGGAGGCAGCAGTGCAGTGCCCAGGGCTGGTACCAGGAGGAGGAGCACGTGATCCATGTATTTTCAGCTCCCAGGGCATAGGGAGTACTCCTGCCAGGTACCCAAAGGCACTTTACCTCCCGAAGTCCCTTTTCTCTCACTATTTTAATTGTAAAAAAAAACTAGAGGGCCCGGACATGGTGGCACATGCCCATAATTCCAGCGGCTGGGGAGGCTGAGACAGGAGGATTGCAAGTTCAAAGTCAGCTTCAGCTAAAATTTAGCAAGAAGACTGCAAGCAACTTAGTGAGATCCTGTCTCAAAATAAAAAATGAAAAGGGGGGGCTGGAGTGGTGGCTCAGTGGTTTCGGTGCTTGCCTGGCAAACACGAGGACACAGGTTCAAACCCCAGCACCACGTACACAAATAAGTGTTGGAACAACTAAGGCCATGTGAAAAATTAAAGTTGTTCTCTCTGTCTCTCTCGCTGTCTCCTCTGTCTTTAAAAATAAAAAATAAAAAATGAAAAGGGGACTGGAACAGTTGCCAAGCAGTTACGGCTCTTGCCTGGCATACACAAGGATGTAGGTTCAAACCCCAGCACCAGGTACACAACGAAGTGTTGGAGCAATGACAGCCACATGAAAAGCTAAATAAAATAAAGTTGTTTCTTTCTCTCTTACTGTCCCTCTCTCTCTTAAAAAAAAAAAAAAAAAGTAAAAAGGGCTGGGGATGTGGTTCAGTGGTTAAGCACCCCTGGTTCAATCCCTGGTTCAAAAAAAAAAAAAATGGGGAAAGGGTGTTTAGTCAATAGAAAATATATATACTTGAGGTCCTTTATTCTTTTTAATTGGAACCTGGATTACAACATCAGAGGAACAAAGTAAACTCGACTACCCTTCCTGTTTGGTCTTCTCACTCAGTTCTGATTTGGACACTTCACAAGAAATGTGGACTTGTGAAGCATTAGAAAAATTTTAGAAGATATCTGATCCCTACAAAAGCAAATCACGATTTTGAATATCAGAACTATTGTGTATGCCCGTTTAGTACATCTAAAAAGGTAAAAACAGTAGACAGTAGAAACAGTTTAGTAATAATGATTTCTACTCCAATTTGACATAAGGTCTTGCCAGATATTGCTACCTGATGTCTGTAAAGACCAGGTACAAGTCATGAATTGTGTTTTCTTTCTGTAAAATCAGAAAAAAGGATAATGATACTGGTGTAAATTTAGGCGGAGATGTTTATTGGGATTTGTTGCTCTCGGGCCAATTTCACCTGTGCTGCCATGATGAGGGCGGGCATGGGAAGCAGCAGCAGGCCAGAATGGCAGGCAGGGAAAATGGCGTTGAACCTTCGCCAGGCCGCTGGTTTTGCTGGCTACCTGGAAGTTCATGATGGGGTTAGTCCTTCAGAGACTGGCTGGTGGATCCATCAATCCATTGGAGCTTGTCCGCCAGCGTCCCAATTGGCTGTTTTTTTCGCGGGCAAGTTGCCCTTTGCCCTGCCCCTTAGCCAGCAGGCATGGCCTCAGTGTCTTGGCTGAAGGCACGCCCCCAGCCAGGGTCCAAGATGCTGTGAAGTGTGGGCTACCTGAAGCCACGCCCCCAGCCGGCCTAACACTTTCCTTACATAACATCAAAATTCATAAATATCCATGAATGTTCATTTCAGCAAAATAAAGCTTCCTCCACCCAGCTGTTGTGAGGGTTATCTAAGCCATTAGGGGCAGGGCTAGGATGTTTGTTGCCAGGAGGGCTGCTCTTATCATAGCCTGGTGACGCCACATCCTACTCACGTCTGAGCTCCTGGGGTGGGCCATGTCTGCCTGCTCAGGTTGCTCCCCATTTCCCTGCAGGGAGCCCCCCGGGTGTGTTCTTTACCCCTTCAGAGCCTCAGTTCCCCTTATCATGGGGTGTGGTGGGGTTAATTGGTGGTTGCCTGAAGCCTTAGCGCTTGTTAGTTGCCTTTACTGTTGCCCCAGCACCCCGCTGTGGGTGAGACCAGTGGTTAGGGACATTGGGAAAGAGCCCAGCTCCTGGTGAGTGCAGGGGCCGGGGGCAGGTCGGAGGAAAATCCAGATACGCATGTTTTGTGGTTAGTTTCCCCCCAGAGACTATAAATGTCAGTCTCTACTGTATGTAATTGGTTCTATTTTAAGTTTTGATACGTAGTGTGCTGACATGAATTGTGGTTTATTATACTTGGAGGGTACTGGGAGCTGTCCTGGGGACCTTCTCCATACCAGCTAGTGTGCTTGAACAGTGATTTCCTGATGAGGTGGTGAGGGAGGTAATAGTATTTCCCATCTGTAGGTGACAGGAATCCCGGGAAAGGCACATAGTGCCTCAATCAAGAAACTTGACGTGGCTCTTTAAAATAATAGTGTGAACACATACTGAAATAACCAGAAGTGCTTTTTTTTTTCTCTGATTTTTGCCCCCTGGGGAGAGAAGAAATAATGCATTATTGATGCTTCATTTTCTGAGTGTTCCAAGTAATTTCATGTTTTCCTGCATTAACACTCCTTTACATTATTGAGTGCAGAAAAGCAGGTGGTGTTAGTGCATTTGCAGATGGCTGATAGAGATGTCGGGAAGCTAAAAATAAATAGTTTAGAAATGTTTCATTTGTATTCTCACGTTAAACAAGCTAGGTTTCACACAGCTCATTTAAATTCTGCCCAAGTGCAAGCAGGGAGACATCTCAGCACAAAGGGAAATGTGTTAGAGCTGCTTACTGTGAGTAGGAGTGACAGACCTTAAGTTATCATTAATATGTGAACACGCGCTTTCCAACCAAGACTTTCTTGAAGGAGCACATGTTGCATTGGTGAAGTTCGAAAGATATCTTTATCAGTTGAAGTTTGTTCAAGTATATGATCGATAGGCATCACGCCTCACACAGCTGTGAGGCCTGGAGTGAAGGCACAAGCAGGCCCAAGCCTACCGCCTTGGTAGGGCCAGGGGGAGAACCAGCGGCTCCATTGAGCCTGGGATCTGAAGGGAGAAAGGGATAGTGAAGGGAGCGGTGTGGGGCGAGGAGAGGAAGGTGTCCAGGGCGGGGATGGCCTCAGATCGCCACATGCCAAGGTGATGGGAGTGAGATTTGCAGCAGAGCTGAAGAGAAGAGGGCTTCACAGATGTGTCTACATGGAGGAGTGGCATCCATGGACTTGGGTGGATCAGCCGTGGGGCTGGGAAAAGGATCTGCCAGTTAGCACTGTGACTGCAGGTTTAACTGGGAGCCACCGGGTCCCTTCCTCTTCAGACTCCACTCTTAATTGACTTTAGATGTGCGTTAGCTCCCTCAGTGATACTTGGGTATGTGTTCTGCCTGATCTGTGAGAAGTTTTAATTTGAGAAGGCAGCTTAGTGAATTCTTCATGCCTATTTTCTTTTAACTGGCAGAATCTTAAGAAGATTCAGGAAATGGAAAAGAGCAATGAATCTAACACAGACCTAGAGGAGCTGAAAAATGCTGACTGGGTAAGAGAGCTCAGTATGCTTTCTGATCAGGGTAGTGTCTCAAAATGGAGAGATTTTTTAAAATACTGATTAAGGACTATAGTATGAATTGGTATAGTATAAATTTGAGTGCTTGGTTTAACATGTAAGGAAATGTTTATTCCCATTTTAAAAAGCTTTCTTATTTTATTAGAACCACACCCGGTGTCTCTGGGAATTTTGATATTTCAAAATGTTAACATGTCTAATGGTGTGAATACCTTGACACACTCTTACATATACTCAAAGCTAAATCTGTTTTCAGGATTAGGTGTGAAACTTGTAGTGTGTTACATTGATTTATCCAGTGGACAGTTCTGCATGAGGGTCCCGGGGCTGCAGAATGGATAACCTGGAGTCTCTGCCCTCGTGACACAGAGCAGAGGTAGATTTAGAGGACCGGTGGTTGTGGTGTGCTCAACAGTATTCACTCCTCTGCACGCCTGTACCAGACCCTAGTAATGCAGCCAAGTCCCCGCTCTCATATAAAACCAAGTTGGTAGGCAGGACAGCCTTAGGGATAAGACAGAAAATGCCACGAGGCATTCAGGTGGGGTATGTCCAGGTATTGGGGGAAGACGCATTTTGGGGTTCTGAGTCTTTTTTGAGAACTGTGAGTACTTGTGGCTTCTTGCCCTCTTTTCTGTCTTTTTAGTATCCTAAAATGCCATTTTAAAATAGTTTTGTTTGTTTTACTCAGTGTTTTATACTCCAAGCTGTTCCTTTATTCTGTGTGACTGTGACTATTCAGAAGAAACTAGTAAATGTATTGATGTCTCTCAACCCATGGTTCTTTCAGGCCCGATTCTGGGTACAGGTGATGAGGGATTTACGGAATGGGGTGAAGCTGAAGAAGGTCCAGGAGCGGCAGTACAACCCGCTGCCCATCGAGTACCAGCTCACCCCCTATGAGATGCTGATGGATGACATCCGCTGCAGAAGGTACACCCTGCGGAAGGTGATGGTAAGTGGCCAGAGCCATGAGCACACCCAGACAGTCGTCATGCCTGATCCCGTCTGTCAAAAACGGTCCTCTCGTTACATTTTGAAAGTTTTCTCCTCACAAATGTAAGGCTTGACCAGCATAGACTGTTTGAAAAATGCATTAAGTTCAGAAAATGAAAGTTACAAACTTGTGATTTTATAAGCCAAAGAAGTTTGTTACGTGGGTGTGTAATCCTTCACCTTTTCTCCGTGCATTTTACTTGGATGAAACCGGTTGGCTGATTCTGTTTTGTAGTGTTAGTTTTGTTTAACATATCATGAGTATTTTTTGTGCCATCAGATTCAACATCATCCTTTCTATAAGTGTCTTTTCTGGCTGTGGCTGAACCAGAGTCTGTTAAACTAATTGCCCTGTATCCAGCGATAAGCAGCCCGTTTTATGTGTCTTTATATGTAAGTCTTCTTGTTTAGCCAGCATGAAATCCTTGGTCAGTTCTTAGAACGAGAGCGTCTGGCTCGTCAGCAGGTCCTGATAGCTGTACCCGCCAGAGGGGCTCCTGTCTTAGACGATAGAGGCCTTGGCAGCACGCGGAGAAAGACGGCTCACGGTTCGCCCTGGTCCTGAATGTGCTTTCCAGCTCACAGCCAGTGATGAGCATCACCACTGTGTGCTTCAGGGTATAGCCAGTGGCTTTGTGTGTTCCAGTGAGGTCCCTGTGATGGACACGTTTTGCTCACATTCCCCACAAGTCATTCTTTGCTCTGTATTTGGTTGCTCACTGTAGAAAAACATGAATAAAAGCAAAAGTTCTCTGAGAATCCTGCACTTGGCCCCTTCTTCCTGTTCATTCCTAATTATAGGTAAACGTTTTACACAGAGTTGTATGGACACTTCCATGGTCCTTTCGCTCTACGGAATGAATGTACATGATCTTTTTTCTAATGTCAGCATGTTGTTTCCTTGTATTCCGACAGCAGAAACATTAGAATAGGAAATGGAATGTGCCATAGGCCTCGGGCCTGGTGGGCTCCTCTCCTGGCCCTCTTATCCTGCTGTGACTTACTTTCCCACCCCCGTGAACAGACATTTAGGGTGTTTCCAGTTTTCATCATCTTAACCAATATTAGGATGTTCATCTAAATAAAACATTTTATTCAGTTTTTCCTGGGTTCAAATTTCTGCTGGAGAAATGAATAGATAAAGATAAGGCACATTTAAAATTTTAGTACATTTTTGCGAATCTCCTCTCCAGAAGGATTGTACCAATTTGCACGTTTAATGGGCCTCTGCTGGGGTCTAGGCATCTGTGTTATATATGCACCCTGGATGAGGCTTATAGAAATAATAATGTGATAGCCAAAAGACCTGACAGGAGCAAATTAGATGAAGAGAAACTTGTTTGGAATCGTGGTTTCAGAGGTTGAGTTCGTGGTCAGCACACTGTATCGCTCTGGGCCTGAGGACAGGTAGACCATGGTGGAAGGGCATGGTGGAGGAAAGCAGCTCAGGACAGCAGCGGCAAAACGTAAACCCTGAAGGCCCGCCCCCCCAGTGATCTACCTGCTCCAGCCACACTACCTGCCTACACTTCCCAGCCAGTTAATCCACATCAGCAGACCAATCCACTGATCCGGTCACAGCTCTCAGAATCTAATCCTCTCACCTCGGAGCGTTCTTGCATGGCCTCACACGTGATTTTTTGAAGGACATCACATAGCCAAACCCTGATGGAATGACATTCAAGTTGGAAAGCATTTGCAAGCACAAATACTTTTTCTAGGGTAAATAAAAGGCTTTAAAATTAGAGTTTGTTTTTTCCTTCTAATTTACTTCCTATTTATTTATTTTTAAAATTAAGATACAGTTCACATAACAGTCACCCACTGGACAGTGTACAGTTCAGTAACGTTTAGTCTATTTGCAAGGTTGTGCAGCCCCCGCATCTCTCTAGCTCTGAAACAAGTTACACCCTCCTGGAAGGAAACCTGCAGTGCGATGAGTCAGCGCCTGTCCGCCACCCACCCCTGTCCGCCACCCGTCTGCTCTTGCTTGCTTTCTTTTTCTTTTCTTTTTTCCCCCAAAGATTGAGAAGGACAGAGAGAGAGAATCAGTTTTATTGAGTTTTTCATGTGGTTTTCGTTGCTCTGACACTCCATTGTGAACATGGTGCTGGGGTTCAAACTTGTATCCTTGCGCATGCCAGGCAAGCACTGTAACCACCAAGCCATGCTCCACACCCTATCTGCTTTGTTTTCTTTCTTTTTCTTTTTTCTTTTTTTAAGAGAGAGGGACAGTGTGAGAGAGAAAGAATCAATTTTATTTAGTTTTGCATGTGGCCTTCGTTGCCCCCAGACCTCATTGTGTACGTGGTGCTGGGGATTGAACTCGCGTCCTCGCGCATGCCAGGCAAGCGCCGGAACTGCTGAACCACTGCTCCAACCCCTCCTCATCTGCTTTCTGACTCGGTGGACTCACCTCATCTGGATACATCATATAAATGGAGTCATGTGACCTGTGACCTTTTGTGTCTGGCTTCTTTCACTCGTTCCTCGTCATTGCTAGCATGTGGGAGCACTTGGTTCCTTTTTCTGGCTGTCCGATAATTCCATAGTGTGGACGGACCCCATTTTATCTGTTCACCGCTTGATGCGCACTTAGGTTCATTCCAGCTTGTTACAGCTATGGTGCTGCTGTGAACCGTCTCTTGCCTGCATCTGAACATCTTTTCGGCTTTACTGGGTGTTTACCTAGGCATGGAGTGTCTGGATCATGTGGCAGTTCTGTGTTTGACTTACTGAGCCGTCACCACACTCTTTTTCCACACCAGTAGCTCACGTATGGGAGTTTCAGTGTACCCCCATTCCTGCCAGCCCTGTGGTGTATTTCTGCTTTTAATTATGGCTGCCCTAGTAGGTATGGCGTGGTATGTCTGGTTTGGATTTGCCGATGACTGATGTTGCTGTCATGAATGTTTTTATGCATGTATGGAGAATTGTTTGTTCAGACCCTGTGCCCATTTTGGATTGAGTGGTTTGTGTTTTGCCATTACAAGAGTTCTTCATATATTCTAGACACTAGACCCATGGTACATAAATTTGCAAGTATTTCATCCCATTCTATAGCTTGTCAGCCTTCTTTCTCTCGATAGTGTCCTTTGATGTTTAGAAGGTCTCAGCTTTGCTGAGGGTCAGTTGATCTGTTTTGTCTTCTGTTGCCATGCTTTAGGTGTCCATCACCAGATCCCTGGTGTTAAGATTTTCTTCTCTTTTCTCTTGTAAGATTTTTATAGTGAGGTCTTTGCTCTCCTCTTGAGTTAATTTGTGCCCTGCATCTGGTGTGAGTCAGGCATCATTTCTGTGTCTCAGACCCCAGTTATCCCAGTGCTATTCACTGAAGTTACTTCATTTCTCCCCCATTTCATGTTTTCAGAACCCTTATCATACATCGGTCAAATAAAGATGTACAGATTTGTTTCTGGACTCTGAATTCTTTTTTTTTTCTTTCTTAATATAAATGTCTGGAGCTAGAGCAGTGGCTCAGCAGTTACGGCACTTGCCCGGCATGCACAAGTATGTGGGTTCAAACCCCAGCACCACATACAGAATGAAGTCTTGGGGCAATGAAAGCCACGTGAAGAACTAAATAAAATTAATTCTCTTTTTTCTCTCTCTCTTTAAAAAAGATAAAATAAATATGAATGTCTATCATTTTGCGGTTCTATACCGTTGTAACTTGAAATATAGAAATGAATCCTTTTCTTTTTCAAGATTCCTTGAAAAATTCCTTATGAATTTTAGAATGGCTTTTTCTTTTCTTTTCTTTCTTTTTTTTTTTTTTTTTTTTTTCAAAAAAAGACTTTGGGATTTTGATAGAGATGGAATTACGTCTGTAGATAACTTTGGGCAGTGTTCATCATCTTAACAATAGTAAGTCTTCTAGTACACAAAGATGAGGTGTCTGTTTATTTAGATTTTTTAAATTTCTTTAAGCAGTGTTTTCATGTTTTCAGTGTACAGATCTTATGCCTTGTTAAACTTACTTCTAAGTATTATTTTATTCTTTTGAGTGTTGTTATAAATGGAATTGTTCCCTAGGATTACCGTTGATTGTTCCTTGTTAGTGTATAGGAATGCAATTGATTTTTGTGTGTTGGTCCAGTATCTATAGCTTTGCACAGCTTGTTCTAATAGTTTCTCTGGTGGGTTCTTCGAGGGATTTTGTTCCATGTTCATGTCGTCTGTGAAGAACCACAATTCTACCTCTTCCTTTCCTGCCTGGATGCCTGGTAATTGCCCAGCTAGGATTTCTAGCATAACGTTGACTAGACCTGGCAAATGCAGGCATCCATGCCTCGTTCCTGGTCTTCTCAAAGTCTTATGCTATTGAGTATCATCGTGGGTGGGGGGTTTATAAAAAACTTGTCATGCTGAGGAAGTTCTCTTCCAATTCATGTTTGTTGAGTTTTTTCTTTTATAATCACAAAATTGTGTTGGATTTTGTCAAATTCTTTTCTGCATCATTTAGGAAAATCATGGAAGTTCTTTTGCTTCATTCTACTAATGTAGCATATTACCATGAGTGATTTTTATATGTTGAAAGACTCTTATATTCATGGGATAAATCCCCCTTGTCAATGTGAGCAATCTTTTTTTTTTTTTTTTACCGTACCAGGGATTGATCTCAGGAGTACCTAACCACTAAGCCACATCCCCAGTCCTTTTTAATTTTGAGATAGGGTCTCGCTAAATTGCTTAGGGCCACACTAAGTTGCGGAGGCTGGCCTCAAACTTGGGATCCTCCTCTCAGCCTCCCGAGTTTCTGGGATTATAGGCGTGCACCTCCGTGTCCAGCTGAACAATCTTTTTGATATGCTACTGAAGTCAGCTTCTACCATTCGGTATGCCATGTTCTTCAGCTTCCTATATCTTGCTGTAACGCTAGTCCCATAGAGGAGGTCAGGAAGTTTTACCTCTCATACTAAGTTTTGTGAGATGTATTTGCGCTAATTCTCTAAATGTTTGAGGAATGGTCCCCAGTGGAACCTCCTGGTCCTGAACTTCTTTGTTCCACTGGTGAACATTACTCAAGTGTCCTTCCTGCTAACCTAGGTTTTTCCAGGAGTGGAAATGTGACATGAGAGGCTTTTTAAATTATAAAAGGGTTTATAATTGCACATGTTGTTTATTCCATCCACATGCATAATTTCAGAAACTTGGTTAGAAGGCCCGTGTCTCAAATATGATGTCCCAAGATGATGGGACTAAAGGGAACTTGGGATTTTTCAGTTCCACAGTCACTTTTCTCTGAACCACAGGTGTTTCTCCTCCTCTTACTAACTTGAAACATGTCCGTGGTGGAGCCAAGCTGTGCTCAGTAGCCTCGCGTCATATTTTAGGTAACAGCTGTTCTAGAAGTGGGCCATGATAAATCCTGTGGTCAGCTGAGCCTCGCACCTTGTGTCTCCTTTTAGGTGAATGGTGATATTCCGCCTCGGTTAAAGAAGAGCGCTCATGAGATCATCCTTGACTTCATCAGGTCGAGGCCTCCGTTGAACCCGGTATGTAGCAGGCACTTCCCTCCCTGTTGGAGACGGGACCGAGGGGCTCTCCCCCAGGGACTCATCTCATAACACAGCCTTACTAGGAGGTTGGTTCCCCCTGAGCTTTCATTTCAAGAATGATGAAGACCAAGTGTACGTCACATCCTACCTCAGAGAAAACTGCTGAACTCCCCCAATACAGGGCTCTCAGGGTGCTCTTATAGCTGAGTAACAGTGTGCGGCCTGGCTGGACAGCTGTTGAACATCTTAGCGGGTCGCCAGTGAGGGCGCCCTCCCAGTTCCCTCTTCTGCACCTGCCCCTCCTTGGCACAGTGGCCCTACTTCAGGGCAAATCCACCATGCCGGGCATCCACTTTTATGCTATTTATCTTCCTCGGTTAACCAGGTTCCTTCTGGTGACCAGAGTCAGAATGTTCTAATCTGGATTGCAAATCGCGCCCCACCCCCAGGCTCCATAGCCAGTGCTCACCAGAAAGGGAATGGTATTCTCCAGTGAAGACAGCCTACCTAGTGACCCTCATGTAAATCTTCCCAGGAGAAGGGAAACGGTTTTAGGAAGGCAGGTCTCGGTAGACGGGAAGAACATGGAGTAAGAGGAACCTTGACCTGCACGCTAGTCCACAACTTAGCAGCCACACTTCACGGAGCCTTTATTTCCTCAACCATTGAATGAAGAAAGTAATAACAGTATACCGAGGTTGTGGTGAATTACTCCAAAATATTCGTCCCAGAAGCGGCGATAGCAGTAGATCAAGTGTGGCTTTCCCTGCCACTTGCTGCTGGCTGCGCACGCACCCAGGGAAGTGAGAGTGGCTTTAGCGCAGCTGGCCGCTTCAGATCGGTGCCCCATTGATGACCAAACCATTGCGAAACGCAGAACTCCCCTGTTGCTTTACAAGTTCTGGGTTCAGTGACTTGAAGTGGTCTGCCTGGCTGCAGTCCAGTCAGCGACATGTAGAGCACCATGTGTAACCGCTGATTACGGCGAACACCCGGTCTCTAGCCACTGCGCTCTTCTCTTCAAGGCTTCAGCCAGAAAACTGAAACCAACCCCACCACGGCCTCGGAGCCTCCATGAAAGAATATTAGAAGAAATCAAAGCAGAAAGAAAGCTGCGGCCTGTGTCACCAGAGGAGATCAGACGGAGCAGGCTGGGTAAGTCCACCACCTCGGGCCTCTTGGTTTGTGGTCGCCAATGGGAAAGGTGTGTGTGACCAGTCCTGTGGAAATACTGTGCAGGTTCCTGGATCATCCCTCTCTCTTTCGCTGTCTCCCACACTCACGCTTCCTTGAAGTGAATGCCGGGATTCTTCCCTGTCTGGTGTGGGGCTCCTGGAGGCATCGTGGCTGAATGGGAAGCACTCTGCCAGTTGCTGGAGGCAGCTTTAGGAGACCCTCTCCACCTCCCTGAGCAGCATTGCTTCAGCAGCAGAAAGGAGATAAAATTCTCCTTGCTCACAGTGGCTTTCGTGTAGAAATAGGAGCATGGAAGAGCTCTTTTACACCACAACATGTGTTTAGGGAATACAGGCGATAGATAATTTCGCTTCATGTTTCTATCATCCTAGTTATGGGTGTGAAGTGATGATGGTGTTGTGTTTAGGGAATACAGGCGATAGATGGTTTCACTTCGTGTTTCTGTCATCCTAGTTATGGGTGTGAAGTGATGATGGTGTTGTGTTTAGGGAATACAGGCGATAGATGATTTCACTTCGTGTTTCTATCATCCTAGTTATGGGTGTGAAGTGATGATGGTGTTGTGTTTAGGGAATACAGGCGATAGATGGTTTCACTTCGTGTTTCTGTCATCCTAGTTATGGGTGTGAAGTGATGATGGTGTTGTGTTTAGGGAATACAGGCGATAGATGATTTCACTTCGTGTTTCTATCACCCTAGTTATGGGTGTGAAGTGATGATGGTGTTGTGTTTAGGGAATACAGGCGATAGATGATTTCACTTCGTGTTTCTATCATCCTAGTTATGGGTGTGAAGTGATGATGGTGTTGTGTTTAGGGAATACAGGCGATAGATGGTTTCACTTTGTGTTTCTGTCATCCTAGTTATGGGTGTGAAGTGATGATGGTGTTGTGTTTAGGGAATACAGGCGATAGATGATTTCACTTTGTGTTTCTATCACCCTAGTTATGGGTATGAAGTGATGATGGTGTTGTGTTTAGGGAATACAGGCGATAGATGATTTCACTTTGTGTTTCTATCACCCTAGTTATGGGTATGAAGTGATGTCGGTGTCCATTGTTATCAGATAGCACTTATTCCCAGACTCCCTTTATCTTTGTTATTTATAATAATAGATACTTTAATATGTACTTTATGCACACATTATTAGGTGTTTCTAAACATTTTGGTTTAAACAGCTGTCCTCCAGTTTGTAAGATTAAAGATGCCCAAAGAATTCAGAGGAACTTCTTTAGGAAAATAGAGCATAGTGGAGTGGTACCTGAGCAGGAAGGAGCCAGTGCCATGATGTCACTCTCTGCCTTTCTCCCTGATTTCTCTCTCTGCTTTGCAGACTCTTCTTGGTCCTTCAGTTTGCATCCTGAGCTGCCTCCTCTCTGAGCACCCATGACCTCCACCACAGTGTTTGTTTGTGGCAGCCTTCCATCTCCCAATCTGTAGCGCATGATGGCCAAGTCCTGTGGGGCCTGCCTCCTCTGGGTCTTTCTAGTCTTCAGTCTTGGAGCCCAGCAGCACTCTCCCTAACTAGGACACTACCTCCCTGGCCTATTTTGTCACCCTCTGCCTGAACTCCCTGCTTCCACTCGAGCTCTTCTCCAGTCCACACAAGTGTTCCTTGTTGGACTTTCACCCTCTGGCCAATGTGACCTTTGTGGTGGCAGGGCCCATGTCTCTTTTGTTTGTTTTTGTATCCCTGGTACAGGACTGGGCTGTGTAATAGTTAAATGTGCCTGCTGGTTACAAGCTAGAGTGAGTCTTTCCCTCATGAGATTTTGTTGTGATTTGGGTTTTTTTTTTTTTCATTGTTTTGTTTTGTTTTTGAGCTAGCATCTCACTAAGCTGCCCAGGCTAGCCTCAAAATTGTGATCCTCCTAGCCAGGTATGGTGGCGCATGCACGCCTGTAATCCCAGCCAGTGGGGAGGCTAAGGCAGGAGGATCGCAAGTTCAAAGCCAGCCTCAGCAATTCAGCGAGCCCCTGTGCTACTTAGTGAGAACCTGTCTCAAAATAAAAAATAAAAAGGGCTAGGGATGTGGCTCAGTGGTTAAGCGCCCCTTGATTCAGTCCCTGGGTTAAAACGTTTAAACTGAGTGCAGTGTGCACACCTGTAGTCTCAGCTCCTTGGCATACTAAGGAGGGAGGATCACTGAGTCCAGGTGTGTTCAAGAGTGGTCTGGGCAGCATTGGGAGTCCCTGTGTCAAAAAAAAAAAAAAGAAAGAAAATGTTTAAAGCATGCTAAATGATAAATTCATATAAGCATTTATGTAATTATGAGCCAGAACATATAAACCATGCAAACCAAGGCTTCTTTTCCTCGGAGTCCCTGACTGACTGTGAAAGTGTGTGGATCACCTGAACTATAAAAAAATGTATGGGGCCGGGAGTGTAGCTCAGTGGCAGACTACTTGCCTAGTAGGTTTGAGGTCCCAGGTTCAATCCCCAGTGCTGCCTAAAAAACAAAACAAAATAAACTGTCTTTCTCAAGGGCCTTCAGCGTATCTTGCTAGGTGAAATAGCTAGTCGCAGAAAAGCAAGCACTGCATGCATTTCCCGACATGGTGACTCTAGACCAGTCTCGTTTGCAGAAATCACAGAATGGACTGGTGGTTTCCAGGGGCTGGGAAAGGGAGAGTTCCCAGCTTAAGTTTCAAACAAGGCCAATAAGCTCCAGAGATCTGCTGTACAAAACTGTCTCTGTAGGCAGCCATGAACATTTGTTAGAACAGGGAGGGGTGTAGCTCAGTGCTAGAGTGCTCGCCTTGCACTGCCAACAGCAACAACAATAAGAAATTGTTACAGAGGGTAAATTTCATTTTAAAGGGTCCTTACCACAATTAAAAAAAAAAAAAAGCTGGTCTGCTATGTCAGTTGGGCACAGTGGGGGCATTTTCCCCTTGCTGTAGACGGGCTGCTTGTCCTACGCTCCCTTCTGTGGCCTCATTTGAAGCCATGCTCATTGGCTGCTCTCGGGATTCTTCACACCTCAGGCTTCCGAGTCTGTTCTGAATGTGTTTAGCAAGCAGCCTGTGCCTTGTTTTCTCTGGTTCCCCAGTTGCTGGCACAGATTGATGGTGAAAGTTCAGAAAACTTGGACATCGAGGGCGTCGCTGTCCAGCACCAGTGCACCGTGCCAGCCGTTGTCCGCTGGGCTCCTGTCTGTGCTCCCCTGCACTCCTCCTGAGGCCTTTTGGCTCCGTGGAGTCCCATGGTGTGTTTTTGCTGTCATTGCCTGTGACTTTAGTGTCATATCCACAAAGTCACCACCCGGACCAGCGTCGTGACAGTTTTCCTGTATTTTAGTGGGAGTTTTACAGCTCGAGGTCTTTCGCTTCGGTTGCAGGTCCGTTTTGAATTGATCTGGGGTGCACAAGGCGGGGCCAGCTTCATCCTTGTGCATGTGCTGTTCCGTTTTCCTGACGCGTCTGGGTGAAGACGAATGTCTGCCTCCTTCCTGGGGTTCCTGCAGCTGCGTCTTCATGGGTGTGCTCCTGAGCTCTTCTCCCATCCCTTGGTCCCCCGTCCGTGCTCCAGTACCTACGTTTTGACTGCTGTGACCTTGTGACGGATTCTGAGCTCTGCTCTTCTTCCTCGGGTTGACTGGGTGTTCCTCTTAACTGTCACCACACTGATTCTGGTCTGTCCACATAGATGGGCGTTGCGTTGCGTTGGCAGTTTGGATGTTTAGCAGTATTACTCTTCCAGTCTGTGAACACAAGATGTCTTTGCATTTGTTTGTGCCTGCGGTTTCCAGAATACAAACTTTCCTGGGTGTTTTCTTCTTTTTGGTAATGGTGTAAATGGGGTCATTTTCCTGATTTCCTTTTCAAGTAGGTTGTTGTTCTGTATTGAATTGCAACAGATTTTTGTAGCTGGTTTTGTGTCACACAACTTCACTGAATTTATTCTGACAATTTTTTATGGCATCTTTTGGATTTTCTGTATCTAAAATCACATTGTCTACACAGACAATTTTATCTCTTCATTTCCAAGTTTGGTGCCCTTTAATTCTTTCCCCTTTATTGCCTGGTTGTTTTCCATGACTCCCAGTGCTGTGGTCATCCTTGCCTTGGTTCCTAAGCAAATTAGGAGCAATCCCACTTGGTTTAGAGGAAAAGTGTTGAGTTTTTCACTGTTGTATACAATATTAATTGTGGGCTTTCATATGCGGCCTTATTATGTTGAGTAATTCCCTTCTATTCCCACTCCATTGGGAGTTTTTATCGTGAAAGGGCATTGAGTTTTGTCACACACTTCTGCATCTTTTGAGATGGCGTGTATCACACTACCTGGCTTGCACCAGCCTCCCCCCGCAGGGGTGGATCCCACTTGGTTGTGTCTGTGATGTTTGCAATGTGTTGGTGCATTTGGTTTGCTACTACTTTATTGAGGATTTTTCATCTGTTTTCATCGGAGATGTTGGCCTGTAGTTTTCTGTTTTTATCTGATCTTTAGTTTTTCTCCCTCTTCAGTGTTCTAGAAGACTTTGAGAAAGATTGGCTTTCATTCCCTTGGTGTTTGGCATGGTTCAACAGTGGAGCCATCCTGTTCTGGTCTTTCCTTTGTTGGGGGTGTCTCGATTACAGATTCATCTCCCTTAGTAAGTGTTTCTCACGCACGTATTCTTCAACCTCACTTTAAAGTAATTAGATTCAGGTGCCAGCTAAGCAGGGCAGGAGCCCTACTTGAGAGTAAGTTTTACGTTGAGTGTATCTTACTTTAACCTTGACAGTTGGTGTTTAACAACCACCAGAATTGAGCTGTTAGAGAAAGTGGTGGCCCTGTGAGAATCTTAACTTCTTGAATTCCAAGTTCAAGTTGATCTTAAACCTTAACTGGAAAGTAAGTGATTTGAGTTCATTTTTTCCATAGATCTACATTGGTGTTTTATTTTAAAGATAGAGGTTGAGAAAGAGAAAGAAAGAATCAATTTTATTTATTTTTTCATCTGGCCTTTGTTTTTCTGACACTTAGCTGTGTGTGTGGTGCTGGGGTTTGAACCCAGGTCCTCACGCATGCCAAGCAAGTATTCAAACTGCCAAGCCACTGCCCCACCTCCTCTACATTGGCTTTTAACTATAAAATTATGCTTTAGGGAACTTGGATAAGGTTGGCCGAATTAACTTAAAAGTTAATATAATTAATATAAATATTTTTATAACATCTCCTATACATTTAATTACAAGTACAGAAATGGAGAAGATGTCTGTTTAAAGAAGTTTAATTAGTCACAGGTACCTACTGTGAAAATGCTTGTGCTTTTATTAAAGAAAAACAATTGTACGTATACATATCCTGCCTCTCCGTTTAGCACTGGATAATGGCATGAGCATCTTCCTGTGCCACTAAATATGATACAGAGCGTGACCACCTAACACACAGCTAAACTGTGTTTAGTTACCTACCCACTTGTCCCACCGGCTATTTGATTTCTTCCATAAGCCTGAGATTACAGTTATTGTGCACCGGTCATCGTTTATGTCTGGGATCATCATCATAATCATGAAGATCCTCGGTTTAGTTGTCCTCTTGGTGTAGAGAGCTAGGAGAGATAAGAACCTCATCCCCCCAAAAATGATAGCGTTCCTTTCTTATGCATCAGTCTTATCTCACAGGCTATGTTTACGTACCAGAGAAGAGCAGAGTAAGAAGTTAGAGAAGATCAAGGAGTACTTTGAGAATATGTAGCATTTTATTTGCTATACATAATTAGGAAAATCTACATTAGAAGACATTTGAGTTTAGAAATGCATGGTTTTGGGTTGTTTTTTTTTAAAGGAAGAGAGTGAGACAAAGAGAGAGTCAATTTTTTTTCATCTTTGTTTCTCTGACACTTAGTAGTGTATATGGTGCTGGGGTTCTAACCCAGGTCCTCACCCATGCCAGGCAAGTGCTTCAACTGCTGAGCCACCACTCCAATCTCTTAAATGCATAGTTTTTGAATGGTGAATGGAAAGTTGACCTCATCAACACAAAATCCCTAAGCATTTTCTTACTCGAGAGGCTGAGGCAAGAGGCCAGCCTGGGCAACTTAGCAAGACCCTTTCTCAAAGTTCAGGAAAAAAAAAAAAAAAAGTAAAGGGCTGGGGATGTAACTCAGTGGTTCAGTCCCCAGGACTGGAGGGGGGAAATGTTACACCCTAACTTGTACATTAGGATGGAAGTGCTTAAAATATTACTTCCTGACCGTCAAACAATAGGATCGTTAAATAAAATGGGTGCCTCGTTTGCCCCACCCGAAACAGATCCCTTTGTTGAAACGCAGCTTTTAAACATCTACCTTGATTGATGTCCTGTGGAGAAGTGTAGACACGAGTCAGTGCTTCTCCTTCACATCTTTTTTTTTTTTTTAAAGATACCGTATGGAGCTTTTGGGTTGTAGTTGTAAATTATTCCTTGAAATCATCTGCTGACACCCATACTGAAAGATGCAGTCTGTTAACTTGGGTGCAGAACCCCAGAGGCTGTCTTCCCGGAAGACGCCTACGGAGACGCTTGTTGTGCCTGAGGTGCCAGCCCTGCCCTCCTGCAGTGTGTCCTCCCTGCCGGGCAGAGTCCCAGCAACACCTCAGGCTTCAGAAGTCACCCCAGGAAGGCAGCCTTGTCCCCTGAGCTGAGGGGCTAGCGGTGAGGACTTTGTGAAGGGGGATGGCCAAAAGGAAGTAGTTTACACTCAGATTGTCCCACCTTGCTCACATGAAGAGAATTAGAAGGAATGGAAGAAAGAATATGGCGACAGATAGAGCCACCGCTTGGAGGTCCTGGCAGGTCAGCTTGTGAGTGCAGAGAAGTCTGCGCCTGCCAAGCAGGGAAGGTGTGGCCCCAAGGGCCTGGCAGCTTCTGAACATTGACAACAGCTTAGGTCACAGCAAAGACCTTCTTCCCCTGGGTGTGTTACCATCAGGGTGCTGGTAAGGGTTTTGGACTGCAGTGAAAATGGTGGCCCAGGAGTAGACCACTTATGTGGCACACGGGAGGACCCAGGTTTGAACCCCAGCACCACATACATAGCTAAGTGTGGGAGAAAGAAAAACCAGATGAAAAAAGAAATTAAAAAGGTAGTTCTTGCTGTCTCGAGGACCCAAATTCATCACGTCCCTTTTTATAGCCTGTTCTGACAGCTTGGGTAAAGCATAATTCATATACCCTAAAATTACCCTTTTAAAGTACATAGTTTAGTGGGTTTTATTTTATGTACTAAATTTTAGAAACAAATCATTTCAACAAGAGGGAAGTAATGATCTTAAAGAATGGTAATTAGTTTTTTATGTGCCAAGCATCATTCGAAGCACCATTTTTGTATGAAGTCTTTTAATCTTTTAAAAATCCTGTGAGAGGGCTAGAGCGATAGCTCAGCAGTTACGGCGCTTGCCTGACATGCACAAGTATGCGAGTTCAAACCCCAGCACCACGTACACGAGTCTCAGAGCAACAAAAGCCATGTGAAAAACTAAATAAAAATTGATTCTGTCTGTCCCTCTCTCTCACTGTCCCCTCTTTCTTTAAAATAAATAAATAAATAAAAAAAATTAAAAATCCTGTGAGACAAGTACCATTTTTCCCATTTTACAGATGAAGTAATTTAGGCACAGAGAGGTTAAGTAATTTGTCCAAAATCACAGTGCTAGTAAGTGGCAGCTGAGATCCAAACTTAGGCAGTCTGACCTTGCAAATGTGAAGTTATAGCACCCACGGTGCAGTTGATTGTCACCCTGTGGTGCCACCAGTTCTTGATGCTGTTTTATGAAATATTTCACCTTTTTGAGAAAGCCAAATTTTCATCCCAACTTGGTTATTGAAAGATATATTTAAAATTTTAAACATTTCATACATTTCCTGAAATCGTGTTTTACAAGATGTCCATATTTTTGTTTGGTCTGTTTTATATTTAAGCGAAAAATCCAGTCCTGCTTTCATCCTCAGCATGCCCTTTTAGGTGGTCTTCCTCTTGTTGGGGTGGCGCTCCAAGTCGCAGCCATACGGTTGAAGCTCAGGCGCTCGCATGGCGTCGTTGCATTCAGACTCGCCCAGCAGCCCCTGCCTGGAGTCTGAGACATGGCCTTGC
The DNA here is from genome assembly GCA_004027875.1 of Aplodontia rufa. Taxonomy (NCBI): domain Eukaryota; kingdom Metazoa; phylum Chordata; class Mammalia; order Rodentia; family Aplodontiidae; genus Aplodontia; species Aplodontia rufa. Next base: position 22,640 of record PVKS010013118.1, on the reverse strand, counting down.
GGGTTCTTTCTCTGCCTGCCTTCCTGTCCTCCCTGGACACTCCTAACAGCTGAACTGTCTTCTTTTTATCGTTTGTTTTCTGTTTTCCAGCAATGCGGCCACTTAGCATGTCTTACAGTTTTGACTTGTCAGGTAAAAAAAAGCATTTTCACACCTGACGTGGATTCATGTGGTTTCTGTGAAACACATTTCATTCATCTGCTTGTTCAAACATGTCAAAAAAGAAAATTGAAAGGCTTTCTTCTAAGCTGTGGTCAGTAACACAGTCTACCTGCTTCAAAACAGCATACTTAAAATTACCAAACTACAGCGCATCCCTGCACTCTCTAGCAATTATGTAGCGACCGTGATGCCATGCTTAGGGTGCGGAACACAGATGGCCGCTCACAGTGTGGTCGCTGTCACACCCTCAGACCTTGACCTTCACAGGAATTACCTTTAAGGAAACCAAGCTTCAGTGAGTCCTGTTCCCTAAAAGCATTCAGCTTTTCAGTAGCTCTACTCAGAACCGTCAGCTACTGGAGATGACGTCAGAGCCTCAGTTGACAGGCAGGAGCTGTCTAGTCCCTGCTGGGCAGATGTAGCCCAGGCACAAGAGACTGCAGTGCTGGGTGTGGCTCAGGGCAGAGCATGTATGAGCAAACACCCAATACCACTGATTCCAATAAAATATCTTGCAATTTAGAGTTTTTAGTTTCAGAAGCCACTGTATAAAACATGAGACAAGATGCTACAAGGTCTTCTTCCAGAATTTCCTTTTAAATTCTATGGAATGGCCCCTTAAGTTATGTTGGCATACCTTACACATAAATTCATGTGCAAAGAGCTGGAGAATTCTAGCTCTGTTTTCTGTATTGAATTTTCAGTATCTTGTAACTACAAAACTGGTTTCAGTTTTTATTCCGTTTATTTTCATAGGTCTCAGGCGTGACAGTGCTTCACAGGCTTCACATGCTAATTTTGACTGACCACTGAAGAGGTTTTTCTATTTTCTTTATCCATTTGGCAATTTTTAATGTTTCTTTTATCAACCATTGCAAAGTAGCTCTGTAAAATTGTAGTCTAGACCATGAGCTCGGAAGCGTTGGGGAATGTGCGTGTGACTGCTGCTCTCCGGAAGCTGGCCATGTGCATCGCGGACACTCTCCTCCCAGCACCTGCTGAAGGGGTGTCCGTCGCTGGACGGGAGGGAAGGAGCGCAGGCCGATGCACATTGGCAGCGTGGTTGGTCAAGACGCATGCTCGCGCACCCTTGCGTGCCCGTGTTCCTGTTCTCACAGGCTCATGGTGGGTTCTGTGCTGGGAAGAAAGTCTTGCTACTTCCCCCTCAACATAAAAGGGCAGTAAAGAATTTTGGTTCGCTTTTTATCATTTGCTGCGGTTTGTTTTGTGCCTTAATGTAATTTGTGATTTCCAACTGCTTCGTTCTTGATTTTCTTGTGCTGCCTTTATGTTTTTCATTGTTGCAGTTTTACTGTTATTTAAAATGTCCCAAATTATAAGTGGGAAAAATTAATCCATTCTTCTAACTTAAACATAAAGATTAGAGTGTATTTTATGAGTTGGAGAATGAGCAGACTAAGGAGAAAACATTTTCAGCGGATCGTCTAGCTAATGACTCTGAACTTAAGTGCAGAATAAAATATAATAAAGTGTATTCTGCTTAAGGATATCTGAGAAATATCATTTCTTAGTGAAATCTCGGATAGTCCAATCAGCATCAATTGAGGTAAGTATCACTTATTTTTTTCTGTGCAAATGTTAAATATGTAATCTGTATTCTAGTCACATTTCCTCCAACTAATAAATAAGGCAGCATACACACAAAGTTACTATATAAAGTATTTAATATGTAAGGATGCATTTTAGATTCTGGGCCTAAGGTAGGTATTTTTATAGCTACATCTAAAATTTCACATCCTAAACATTTTATTTACATGTAATTATCACCAGTATTTTCTCAAGAAATGCTATCTTATTTAGAAAAAACTAAAAAGTTAACCCAAATGTTTGATTTTTCTTATTCGATAGATTAAAATAATACAATCTCTTCAACAAAAAAATATAAGTAATGAAGCTCCATAAAATTTTGTTCATCTGAGTCTCTTATGTAAGCACTAGGAGAAAACCACACACAATAATCTAATCTCACGTGAGGTCATCCTGAATCCTACTGTAGGTTACTTTTTTAATCAGTGCAAATCAGTTGTACAGAATGGTGGCTTTCATTGTGACACACTCCTTCACACATCAGAACAACTTACCAGTCTCACTCCCCGGTATCTCCCCCTCACCCTGAAGCCTATCTTATTAATTCCATTTTCCTCCAAGCTCTGATTTTAGTGCAGGTGCTTATAATGACAGCTGTCATAGCACAGTGTCCAGGTAGCTAGAGAGCTGTTGGGCAGTTTCTCAAAGCCCCTGCATTGAGAACGAAGTGAACTTAGGACAGCCACTGTCATTTTGTATGCCATCTCCATGATTTTTGCCTGCCCTACCTACATGCTACCAGTAGTATTTAAAAGTTTAATCTACCTTCAGTGACTCTTGTGTGACCTAAGTAACAACATCCATTAAATCCTGGACCCGATAGAGTGGTCATTTTTTGCCATATATTCATAAACGTGTAACCATAGAATGGCCCTCTGAGCGCTGCCCAAGGTCAAGCTCAGCATTGTGCGGGGAAGCTGGCTGTGTTTTGTCACTGTTCCCCTAGTTGGGCCACCCGCGAAATGGAGGAAACTGTGGGAAAGGTGAAAGGGATGTGAGATATTTTGCGCTTTCTCCCAAAGAGTGTGACCACTGCTTCGTAAATGTTTCTAGTAAGAATTCTATAGTATCAGCATTCTGTAGAATGAAATCTTCAGAGATAGCCACTTCAAGACCATATTAAACACTTTTATTTAATAGAAATTAGTCATTTAACTCCTTTACTTGCTGGAAAACTTAAAAGTACTTAAGACAATTCTCCCTGCATCTTAAGAAGGGCTTAATGATTTTAACTTTTTTGATTTATATAAAACCATGCTGCTAGGGCTGGAGTGGTAGCTCAGCAGTTACAGCACTTGCCTGGCACGCTCAAGGACGTGGATTCAAACCCCAGCACCACATACACAACACAGTGTTGGAGCAATGAGTCACGTGAAAAACTAAATAAAATTGATTCTCTCTCTCTCTCTCTCTCTCTCACACTGTCCCCTGTCTCTCATTAAAAAAAAAAAATGCTGCCTGTTTGATTTTCCCCTTTTAGCATTCCTCCCCACCACCAACTGTTTATTTGTTCTAGCTGTTGAATAGCCGGGAAGGCGGTGATAAAGTAGGTGCACATGTTGTCACTTAGGATGACAGATGACCACCGTTCTGCCTCCTCCCTCCTTCTCCCGCCTTCTTTTCCTTACCCTACCCTTTCCTTTTCATCTCCCGTCCTTCCTTTCTTGCTTGTTCAGACCCTTTCATTGTGTCCAGAACGGCATGTTCTCCGACCTCTTCCCTCTAAAATGAAGCAGAAATTATAAGAACCACGTAAGGTGCCTGTCATTTCCAGTGAGAAGCGGCATGCAGGGTCCTTTTGCATCGCGTCCTGGGAAGCCGTGCTGTGGTGCACGCTTGCACCCTGACTCTTCCCTGGAGCTCTTCCTCACACTTCAGACGTGCAGATGTCATGTGCTGAGCACGGACTTACTTCACTTTTGCACACTCTGATTTTGTAGTTAGATGTTAAATTTTCTCCACACTTTTCATTTGAAATAGTGAAGAAAATCAGTTCCTTGTATGGGAGAATTCCAGGCTAGAGCACCCAAAAGTGGGCTTTTGGCACCAGAACTAAAGAGTTGGTGACCGGCTCTGACTGAGCCCGCCTGGGCCTTGGTTCACTTGCCTGCAGGTGGTGTAGATGTCAGTGTGGATAGTTGCCATCGTTGACGGAGCACCGCCTGTGCCCAGCGCAGCACCTCACGAGCAGTCACGAGCCCGTTCCGCCCTCCCAGCGGGCTCCCTCTGTCATAGTCCTTATTTTACAGAGAAGGAAACAGGTCGGGGGGCTCAGAATCAGACAGCTCCCAGTTGTCATGTTAACTTCCTGTCCAGATCTGAGCCTGAATAATTGAAATCTGATGTGTCAAAGGGAGTGTATGCTAGAGGAGGAGGAGGAGTATATTGATTTTGGCATATCAATTATTGCTATATTGATTTTTAAGATAAAATATTTTCAGCTCTTGGAGCTGCATACCTGCTAAGGCTCCGTTTGCAGTCCTGTCTACCCACCACTGCCTCATTAGAAGTGGTAAAGCAAAGCAAGCTTCTCAGAACCTCAGTTTCTTCATCTGGAAAATAAAGACATCAGTCTGTATGATTTCTTCCAAGGATGAATTCTGAACCACGAATGAGGATGTATGAAGTTCTCTTTCATCAAGCCTTGACTGTGAACACCTAAAACGGTGGTGTGTATATGGAGGCGAGGCAGCAGTGCGCCGAGCCTATGCTGTGTGTGACCAGGAAGCGCATGTCACCTGGTGTGCACTTCCAGCACCACCTTTCGTGGCTTACACAGCTGAGCTTCTGCCTTTCTTTCACCAGATGTGGCCACCCCAGAATCTCCAAAGAATGTTGCGGAACCATCTATGGTGAATGGAGGTTTAACCTCACAGACAGAAGAAGGTGGGACCCGAGCCGATCAGCAGGCACAGGTGCAGCGGAAGAAGCTCCTCAAGGCACCCACCCTGGCCGAGCTGGACAGCTCCGACTCCGAGGTGAGGCCCGCCAGGGCGCCGCTCTCTGTGTAGTCATCATGGGTCTTCGGAGGCTGCTCCACCTCCTCCCGTGTTCCAGCTGATAAAGACGGTCCCCTGCTTGGGTAGCAGGAAGCAGAACAAGTGCCTTACTGTCATTAGTATAGACCAGCGCACTGGCTCATGGAGTAAATGTGGAAATTTGACTGTACTGTAGCCTTAAATGATAAATAGGATAAAATCAGCAAACTTACATTACTTCCCCTTTTGTTTGGGAGAAGAAAAAATAAAGAGCAGAAAAACCTTTCTATGTATTTTTCTCCCTCTGAAATACACGCCGGAATTGCGATTGTTCCTTCCGTACTAGTGCAGGTCTCAAAACACAGACTAGCACGTTTCTGCAGTGCTCCCTGCGTTTCCTTTGCTTCTGCCCTCGGGGGAAGCTCACATCCTTCCCAGTGTCAGCAGCCACCTGTGTGCCGAGGCTTCCTCTCCACAGCCCGAGTGTCAGGCTTGTGTGATCTTTGCCGCTGGGTCTCCACTGCCATTCCTCAAGATCAACCTGTGTAAAGTGAAGTGATCTCTGCTCTCCCTTCCCCTCACCCATACACCCAACCAGCTCTACTCACACGCACTCTCACTTTCACACGTATGTGCACACACAGGGCACCGTTGCTCAGCTTCTGTTCTTTCTCCTCCTTGCTGGCTCCAGCCTCTATTTATCTAAGTTGGACTTGGGTTTTCCGTTACAGATGCTGCCACATGGGACGGTGCAGGCCAGAATCTCCCTGCAGACAGTTCTATTGGGCAGGTCTGGTCCACAGCTTCCAGGACCGTCCCCCCAGCCTGAGGCTAACTCCTGCTTGGTCTCCTCCATCACCTCCTGCCCAGAACCATGCACCTGACCATGGTCCCAAACACTGGCAGCCTCTGCAGCCTTCTTCATGGTCCTTTCTAGAAAGCACAGCATGAGCACACCAAGTCCCTCAGGCTGCTTTCCCCCAGCTACCCACCATCAGAATAGGAGGGCACCACCATGGGAAGTTTTAGAGCTGCAGGTCAGCTGCCTCTGACCTTGGCCTCTGGCTTCAGGGGTCATGATCTAGGGGCCTGAAAGTAAACTTATCCTCCCTTCCTCTTCAATGTAAGGTAATTGATGTTTTTAAGTATAAGGAAGAAGTACTCAAAGGGATTAGATATGGGAATGCTTCCTGTTCCTTTTTTGAAAAGAATTTCAAAACTTTAAGTTGAAAGCTGTTCAGAACTCAGCATTTAGAGAAAAACAGATAAGCAGAAGCCTTTGTATTTAATCAACTGTTTCAAATTTGGGCTTTGTATTAATCAAAGATTCAATAAAGTGTCTATTGAGGAACCATAGCTTTAATTTAATAGTAGTTGATTAGTTGTGTTTATCCTAAAGATATCCTTCAGCATTAGCTAGCTTCAGGTGATCTATTACCTGGTTGAAGCTGACTCTGAAAATCATCTGTTGTGAAGCCAGGTGATCAGCTCAGTTAATACAGGTGGATGAAGCACTTGGAAATTCATACCAGCTTTCCTTACAGGGTGGCCTAGTGAAGTTGGCTGTCCTACAGAACTGCCCTGGCTCCCAGCTCTCAGGACCTGGGAGAGACACTGCCTCTTATTGGCAGTGCACCTTACACCCAACGAGGGGCTTAGGTCCCTGTGCCCTCCACCCCGTGAGGGGAACAAGTCCCTGTGCCTCCAACCCGTGAGGGGAACAGGTCCCCGTGCCTCCACCCCATGAGGGGAACAGGGCCCCATGCCTTGTGCTCAATATGATGAGTGGGTGCCTCTGCCCTCTGCCTGGTGAGGGGAGTAGAACCTTGTGTCTTCCAGCTGATCAGGGGAGCAGAGCAGGTCCCTGTGCCCTCCATCTGACAAGTTCCCATTCCACAACATTCCAGTTCCAGCCCCAAAGTATGAAACGAAGAGACATTGAAGAATCCTGCCTTTTGCAACCTGTAGATGGGTCTGTTCCATCTGGGTTTTTTTTTTTTTTGTTTTTTTGTTTTTGTTGTTGTTGTTGTTTTGCTTCTCATGCCAGGGAGTCTTAAACCAAGATGCCTGACCTCTGCCCATATTTGTGCCTTGTAAGTGGCCGCAGATGTGAAGACCAGGCCCACCCTGCATCCCGTCGGACCACCGCCATCTGCCTCCTCTAGTTCTCAGCCCTTGACACATCCACATCTCTGCTTCTGTTTGTCCTTTCTACCAGCTTGTTTTTCCCATCTTTCAAACCAAATGTTTATTGAATAACTTCAGTTAGTATTAAAGGTGGAGGCAAAGATCCAGTGTCCTTTGCTCTCCAGTTGTTCATGATTTAAATGAGCAATGAAAAGCTGCAGCTGGGACCCTGCAAAGGTTTCGGAGTGCGCGGCGTCTGCCAGGCACTTTAGGCTCTGGGACCAAACACGTAGGAGTTTGGAGAGTACAGAGGCTGGAAGGGCTGGAGCAACCTTGGGGAGGAGGTGGGATGTGTGTTTTAGACTTAGATGAATGTGGCAGGCGGGCAGGAGCTTTCTGTTCTGCTGGGTGACGTGTGCCACAACATGCTCCCGAGTTCTGCCCTGCCAGCCGGCCCCTACTCCAGGGACAAGAGTGCCATCAACACCTCTGCTCTACCCCTGCCTTATGATGGCTCTGCCAGCTTAGTAAATTCCCAGCCAAGGACGCCATGAGCAAAGGCCAGGCCAGGACTCAGGGCTGTGAAGGCCAAATAAAGGGAAGCTGCAGAAGGCTGATCCTGCCTTCTGGCTTCCTTCCTCTTATTCACCTACTTCCCCATTTTCCTCCTTCCTTCCTCACTTAAGGAGTGCTTCCAGACCTTTATTTAAGCACCAAAACTTTCTCTTACACCAGACTTACACAAAAGTACAGTATCAGACGACTAGAAGTGGGGGTGGAGGCCAGAGCATTTTCCGCCCACTACGACCCGTCTTCCTGGCCACACTCACATGGGGCATTGTGAAACTCATTTTCCCACCAAAAGGAAGTGTTCCCGCCAGAAGTGACAGTGCTCAGCCAACACTGCACTTCTGCCCCTGCAGACCAAGCATCTTGTCCACCTGACACAGGGTCTGTTAGTAACTGTCCCTTTCTCATCTAACCTCAGCATTGGGTTCCTGTCTTCTCCATCTCAAGACCATCAGAACACCTGCAGCATGGTCCACTCAAACGCATCTCACTCGAGGCCTTATGCAGAGACCTGATGTTCTTTTAGGAGAACTTCACCCACTCTGGGATGTCACCGGGATAGGCAGTTTTCAGTTGATGACATTGCCCACTAGGAGTTTCCTGATATGTTGCTGAGTTTGAGGTTCATCTGTGTCTGTGTGGTCACACAGAGCAGTTTACTGTTGAAGTAATCCTTATTTAGTTGTGAATTTCCTTGCAGTCAGTCACTACATTATTATGGATCAAGTACTTCTATGAAAGAAAATATTAATGAAATATTTACATCAACTCAGCTGCTTTATGCAAAAAGAAAAAGACCCTCTTAATCATTTTAAAAACTGTGAGATACTAACTGTTTTGCTTTCTTAATGTTCAAAGTTTGGTTTAATCAAGGAGAAACAATTTTTTCTTTTGTGGCCCCCTGGTACTGCCTCCTTGACCCTGGCTAATGACTGCTGAGCCATGGGGGAACTTAGGAGTTTTCACCATTGAACTTGTCCATTGGTGGTGGCCAGAAGCCCCACACCTCTCTTGGAACCTTTAAGTAGCTTCTCTGTCCTGCTTTTTTGCCAGAGCTAGAGCTAATCCATGTTTTTTGCTTACCACAATATCCTGAGCTTTCTGCCATATGATTGAACGTCCTTTTCACACATGGTGCTGATGTTGTATCTGTGTGGTGTGCCATCCTTAGTAATTTATCATATTTCATTTGCTCAGTCCTCCACTTTAGAACACTTTGGTTGGCACTAATTTTCTGCCATCACAAATAACAGTACTATAGTGAATGTCCTTATGTTACATTTTTGCCTTCTATTATTTCTCAGAATACTTCTAGACCTGCATTTGCTAGGTAGAAAAAAAAACACATTTTTAAGGCATATGTATTGTCAGTTTATTTACAGGAAATTATAATGGGTACTCTTTTTTATATTTTGCAGTTTTAAGAGGTCATTGTTTAAGTTTTTCTTTATTGGTACATCACAATTATACGTAATAGTGGAATTGGTTGTGATGTGTTCAGACATGTGCGTAACATGATTTGCTCACTTTCATTCCCCAGGATCTCCCCTTTCCTTCTAATAACTATTTTCTGTTGAACTAACTCTGAGCTAGCCTTTAGATATCAGTCAGTTTGTCTTGACAGAGATCTTGGAAGTAATTATAATCCTTATTCTAAAAATAAGGACCTAGTCCTGGTGGTGCTTATCTGTAACCGCAGTGACCAGGAGGCTGAGACAAGATGACCACAAGTCTAAAGTTGCCCTACACAAGTTAACAAGACCCTTCTCAAAATAAAAAGTGCTGGGGGTGTACCCTGGTGGTAGAGCGGGCTTGGGTTCAATCCCTAGCTCCCTGGTACTACCAGAAAGAAAAAAGAAAGGGATACCTGTTTCCTTTTCAGATCATACAAATCTTTCACTTTTTTACTTAAAAGAAAAAAAAGCATAAAATACAGAGTGATTGTCTAAGTTCAGAGTTAGATTTGAAACCCACGTCTAACTCCAAAGTCCATGCATCACGTAAACTTGCTAGTACTCCAACCATGAGTACAAAACTCCTGAATTAAAAAAAAAATTTAATTGGAGGGGGTCTAAGAAATTTTAACCAACATTGTTACTTTTCTGTGAGAAAAACTGAGCCCCCTGGTAAAGACGAAGTTAGAAAAGCCAGATATCTGCTGGGCACAGTGGCACAGTCCTATAATCAATCCCAGAAACTTGGCTGAGGCGGGAGGATCCCGAGTTCAAAGCCAGCCTCAGCAACTTAGCAAGACCATATTTCAAAATAAAATAAGGGCTGGGGGTATGACTTAGTGGTTAAGGGCCCCCGGTTCAATCCCTGGAAGAAAAAAAGAAAAGAAAAAGTCATACTTGGTTTTAACGGCAGAACCTCTGTTTAAGTCCCCCTCCCCTGCCAGGCCTTCCATCAGTTCCTGGAAATGCAGCTGTAAAGTCTCTGGCTTAGCTCTGACCTCTTCTAGCCTACGTTGACAATTCTTTTTAAGTTTTGACCGTCGTCACTATCAGAACTCCAGTGAGAAGGCCAAGCCAAGAAGCGGTGGGCCTTTTTCCAGGAACCCACTGGCAGCATTGTTGCCACCCTGGGAGCGGAGCCTGTCTTATAGCTTCATTCTGAACTAGAGAAGACCCAGCTGAGAGCAGGCAACGTAAGCACATTTAGGAAACCAGGCCAGGCGGAGGAAACTGGTGGTGTGGAAATGTCAGAGACCCATCTGAACCCCTCAGGCAGACAGAAAGTTCAGTCGGTCAGCAGATAGAGATATGAGAGGCAACTGTAGGTCCGATTCTGCTCACAAGCACATCCCCTGCTCGGGAAGTTCTGCCACGAAGTTCCCTGGGCCTCCTGGGTGTCTGTGGGCCTCTGCGGCAGGAGCTTATCCTGAAGACGGTTAGTTGGCAAGCAGGCAGAAATTTGGGTGCAGCTCCCTGTCATGGGCACATGGGGACAGAGGACCATCAGCAACTCCTGGGGAGCCATTTAAAATTTAAAGCAATCTTTATGAGGGATGATGGTGTAACTCAGTGGTAGAACACTTGCCTAGCATACACAAGGCCCTGGGTTCTACCTCCAGCACTGCAAGAGGTTAAAAACTCTAACAGTTTATGTTTGTAAAGAGTACGTGAGATTCTTTCACAAACGTCTTTATTTCCTTCTTGCAAAGGTGCTTAAAAGGGAGTGCACTGCGTGTTCTTCCTGTAATCTCTTGTGAAAGCATTTTAAAGAGAGGGAGCAGCCTGTGGGTACCACTGATCCAGTGCTCTGAATGTGCTCTTTTCTCACCCTTGCCTCCATTGTGCCTGCAAGAGTGAAATAAAAGTGTTCAGCAATGGGCTGGAGCGGAGGCTCGGTGGTTAGGGCGCTTACCCAGCATGCACAAGTACATGGGTTCAAACGCCAGCACCTACGTACATAACTAAGTGTCAGAGCAACAAAAGCCACGTGAGAAACTCGGTAAAAATTGATTCTCTCTCACCTCTCACACACCTCTCTTATAAAAAAAAATTAGATGAAAACAAAGTGTTCAGCATTATTAGGGGAAATACCAGAATGCTACCTTCAAGATGACCTGAACCGAACTGTTGATTCCCCTAGAACCATGTCTGCACATTTTCAGTGTTACTTTGAAAAGCCGAATTCGGGAAGGATGCTTCTTTTGAATTTGCAGCCTGACCCTGAAGGGGCCTTGAAGGGTGTCCTCAACCATTTCGCTTCAGATAGGGAAGGGGGCAGTGCAGGCCCTGCTGACTTCCTGGAGCAGAGCTGGCACACTGGGGCACCAGGAAGCCTCCAGGACCGTCAAACCTTGAGTAGTTGTTAAAAAGACTAGGAACCATGGTGGAAAAGTTTTATAGAACTCGACCGGGAATTAGATAGGAAGGAAAGAAAAGGAACCGCCTACGCCCCTGGGAAGTGCTGGGCAGAGATATTGGCCGAGCTCAGTTGTGATATTGTGTACCTGTACAGGTATGTAAACTCAGAGCCCATCATTATGTGCAACTGTACCAATAAAAAAGGTGGAAAGAAGAGAAAAAGAGCCCCCGTCCAGCGGAGCCTCCCTTCATGGCGCTCCTCCTCCAGGGCAGGACAGCATAGGAAAGCCAAGCTCACAGGTGGGTGGAGTGGCGTTCTGGAGCACCACCACGGCCTGGCTCTGCCACTCCCCACGCTGACCACATCTTTTCATGTTGCTCATTTGTGGTAATGAAATTATCGAACTTTTTTGTTCTCTTAAAAAAGACTTCATTCTCACAGGCTTATTTAGGAAGCTTTTTTTTTCCTGAGAGTTTTCTTATGGAAATGAGGATGGCACTGCCTTCATTAGATGAAGTTTGGCTTTGTAATTAGTTTCCCCTTGTAAATAAAGAAATGTGATCTACTTCTCCCTTAACACTAACAAAGATAATAATGGGTAAAACTGGACTTCAAAAATGCTTCTGAGGGGCTGGAGCGGTGGCTCGGCAGTTACGATGCTTGCCCTGTATGCACAAGTACACTGGTTCAAACCCCAGCACCCATGTACACAGCTAAGTGTCAGAGCAATGAAAGCCATGTGGAAAACTCAATAAAAATTGATTCTCTCTCTCTCTCTCTCACCTTCTCTCTTTAAAAAAAAAAATTGCTTCTGAGGGACTGGAGTGGTGGCTCAGCGGTGGAAGCGCTTGCCTGGCATGTGCGAGGACCCAGGTTCAAACCCCAGCACCACATACACGACTAAATGTTAGAGAAACAAAGGCCAGATGAAAAATAACATTTATTCATTCTTTCTCTCTCACTCTCTCCCTTTCTCTTAAAAAAAATGCTTTTCTAGAGGAAATCCTAAAACAGGATAAATGTTAGCTAAGTTTAAGTAATAAACTCACCATAGTTGAAATTCCACATAAGATGGGGGAACCATTACTATGAAGGCGGGGGGAGATAGGGAGGCAGAGAGGGGAGGGGAGTGATGGGGGGTTATCAGTACAACTGGGAACACTGGACTCCCATGAGAATCCTAACTATTCACAGGCAGGCAGAGAAACTCAGAAATTGCAAGAATTAATATACTAGTATGTGCTCATTTCTACCTGTAGCATGGGGGCAGCAGAGGAGACAGGGATCAGGCAGTGGAAGGGGGAAGATCTGGACTGGGATGGGCCTTAACTTACTTTGTCAGTATCGTGCATCGTGAATGTGTAACGACGACTCCTTACAATAGGTAAGACTGTTGAACAACTTAAAAAAGCAATGCTTCTGAGGAGCTGGGCACAGTGGCACAGGCCCGTCACCCCAGCTGCTCAGGAGGCTGAGCCAGGAAGACTGCAAGTCCAAGGCCAGCCTCAGCTTTCCAGCAAGACCCTGTCTCCAAATTTAAAAATAAAAATAAAAGCAGGGCTTGGGGTGTAGCTGAGTGGCGGAGTGCCCCTGGGTTCAGTCCCCACTGCTGCGGGAGTGTGGGGCCAGGGTTGGTTTCCACAGCTCCATCGGGGCAGCGCTTCCACCGGTCACTGGTTTAGGAACGCACTGCTTCATGCTCCTGTTTTCTTTTCGTACTGATACCCCTGGCTTTCTGTTTCCTTTCGATCGTCGTGAGCCGAGCATTCTTGGTGCTTGCCAGCTCTTAGGGTTTCAGATTCCTGTGGCGTGTGGCACACGGGGACAGGGCTCTTCTTACACTGCTTGGCTGCTCTTCCTGGTAAGCCCCGAGAATGTGGAGGGCACTGCTGAAACCTGCTGGTTTGAACTGTGTGTTCTTTGTCTTCTCCTATTCTTAGACCAGCTTCCTTGTGTTGCAGCCTGTTTAAAACTAATGATTTCAGCATTCAGTGTAGGTGAGGCCAATGTTTAGTGAATGGCTTCTGAATTCTTAAAGTCACCTTAGCAGAGAAGGACAAAAGCAATTACCATTATCTCACATAGTCGTGGATGAGTAGGTTTACCTACTATTCTTCCTTCTGTTTTTATAAATATTTAGCAGTATTCTGCGGATATTATAGTGGAATTAAATTGTCTTCTAGTTAATGTGCATTTTTTCTGATACAAAGTAAAGAGAAAATATTTTGTGAATAAATACCTCATTTAGGTATGCACTATAGCAAATTAAGGTCCTTTCTCCCTGGTAATGGGAATTTAAATTTTATTTGGCACCATGTAGGCATTTTTCTAGACTTACAATGTTTCTGTAAATGTTTACTTTCATCCATTCATTCAACAAATATTTATTGATGACTTACTAAAGGATGGTTTGGTACTAAGTATACAGCACTGAACAAAACAGACCTCACTGTCTATTAAAAATGTAGAATGTTCCCCTGGACACGGTGTTAGGTGCCAGGTGTGTGCTAGGTGACGTGTTTGTGGTCAGAGTGCACATCTTGGGCCTTCGGTGGTGTTATGGGGAAGAGGTGGCCATGGAACTGAGACACTTGCTCAGTGTCCCTCACTCCAGCGGGCAGATCCAGGACACAAGCCTGGGGCATCTGACTTCAGACCTCTCTAACTTGAGTTTGATCTGATGCCTTGTGTTTGGTAGCATAATGTCGTTTAGTAGCCTGAGAGCACTGATGGCCGGGAAACCTCTCCTTCCCCAGGAGGAAACTCTGCACCAGTCATCCAGCAGCAGCAGCGTGTCACCCTCCCTCCTTGAGGACCCAGCGCTGGAGGCTGTGTGTGTGAGGAAGAGTGAGTACCCACAGCTGGAGACGCGTGCTTGGCCTCGGCTGAGGGGTCCAGGGCACCCTGTGACCTTGGGGTGTACAGACCTGCCCCTGGCTTCTCACCATCCAGAGCAGAACCTTCCCAGAGGTAGGGCTGGCTGATGATCCGCGGCCTCAGGTTCTTAACCTATAGCAGGTCGGGCATATTCGTGCAACAGGTAACATAGGAAGTAAGTCCGCAGTGCGTGTAGGATTGACCACCTCATCTGATGGCAGCAGCGAGCCCTGAAGCATCATATTTGTTCTTCCACTGGGTCCTCCTGTGCACATGCGCACATGTGCACACACACGCGAACACACGCCTTCATACTGCGTGGCGAAAGTGCTTTTACAAGATATTATTGTGGAATTTAGTAGATTCTGAACCCGGATGCCTACATGAAGCAATTTCTAAGGGCTTTTAGTAATCTTTTATAAGATTATGAAGGATTAAAAATTAGTTATGTTTTCAAAGCCTTAGAACATTGTCTTGATTTCTTATATACCAGAAATCTTAGTGGTTAAAATTCTTTGCATAGCATTTCAATCACTTAAAAAGATCATATCAAACATAACAGGAGCTGGCTTTGGTTATTATCTGTAGTGGGTACTTGGCAAGGCCCTGTGAGTGTGAGAGGGACCCTGCTAACCCTTATGATGGATTTCTGCATCTTTTCTTTGGCTAGGAAATGATGTCATTCAGCTTTTCTGGTCTATCTTGGTGGGACAGTCCCAGCCGATGGATCCCAGCTGATGGATCCGTCAAACTCTGATGACTCAGCTTGTCTCACCCACTGCACCGATGCAGCCTTTTTTTTGCAAATAGAATAAGTGGGGGGCGGGGGGTACTAAATAAAACTCTGGCAGGGTGATTTATTTCTTATGTTCTCCTTACACTTTCAAAAGGTGAATCCAGAACCATTCTCCTGTCAAACACTGTCCCAAAATGCTACTGTGCAGAGGAGAACAGTGGTACAGTGTTAACATCAAGCCTAATTTTTTATCTGCAATTTAAATACAATTTAAACCTAAAAACAAACAAAATGTCTGAATAAACATATATAGAGGAAGATTTTCTTATTTTTTCTTTAAAAGGGAGAATGGGAAAAGGAGGATACACTTGAGAATTTTGGTGTGGTTTGGGAGACTTTTTGGCTATACAGAATACATATTTTTACATGTTTTTTAAAATAATGCCTGAGACTTTAATTATAAGACTTGGTGGCAGGTGGCACGAGGGCATCCGGGTCACAAGTCAAGGCTGTGAGGAGAATGGTTTCCTTTCTGTTTCTGTAGCAAGTCTCCCTTGCAGATTCTGTCTCCCCCTTAGTATTGCCATCACCACCTTAAAGTCTCTCGCCATGGAAATGCTGCTTCATCCCAGAATGCGGTTTTTGTCATAGGTCACAAAGGGCTTTCTGTTAGAAAACTCAAAGTGCAAGATTCTTATTTTATAAGAGAGTTCATTTATTTGGTTAAATCTTCAGAGCCTCCGAAATTCTTGCCCATATCGTCAACGCCGCAGCCCGAGAGGCGGCAGCCACCCCAGCGACGACATTCCATCGAGAAGGAGACACCCACCAACGTGCGCCAGTTTCTGCCCCCGTCCCGCCAGAGCTCCCGCTCCCTGGTAAGTACCCCGAAGACCCTGGCTCCTAGGGAGCAGTTGAAGACCTGGGATCAGTGGCTCTCCTTCAGAATGAAGAGGAGAAAAACTTACTTCATATGTACAGAAAAGACAGCTCCAACCCTAACTTGAGTGAAGTCTCACTGGCCTTGGTTTATTTTGAATACTATTTTCCCCGAAGATTTATCAATGGATTATTATTAAAGAAATGCTTTCTTTCAAAGGATATTGATTCATTTAAAGTTGTTAAAAACTGATCTAAAAACTAGCGAAATGTGACTACAGTAGATGATTGTGTTGGAGCAGAAGGACAGGGGGAGGGGAATTTTGATCCATGTGTAACCATTGTACATTGTTTCTGGTGTGTTTTCTGATACTGGGCCAGAGCCGCTATTTGGACTGTTAATAGTTTTTGCTCTTTTCCAGAGCGTTCTAGGTTTGGTTTTTTTGGTTGGTTGGTTGGTTTTTGTTTGTTTTGGTCATTGTGATCATAATGGAGATGGGACCCTGGGAAGTGCTCTACCGCTGAGCTACATTCCTCGGCCGCCTGATTTTTATTTTTAGACAGTCTCACTAAGTTGCCCAGGCTGGCCTCAAACTTGAGATTCTGCGGCCTGTGCCCCGAGTAGCTGGATTGCAGGTGTGTGCCACCGCACCTGCTTGGATTCCTGCTTCACGCTGTAGCTACTTTCTAAAGACAGAGGACAGCACGGAAGCCCCCGCCAGGAAAGGTGAAAAGACCAACCAGCCAGAGGAGGTCTGCAAAGGTTCTTTTGTAGCCCACTTGCAGCAGCATGCAAGGCTTCACCTTCTGCCCACACCCAATAGCTGATGCTTCTTCCAATATTCATGAAAAAATCGCTAGAGTATCCTTACACCCACTGGCAGTCTGTGTTAGACGTCAGAGTTTCGAATGAAGCAGCAGCAGATGTCCCTCAAACTAGGGGAGAGGGAGGTGGTGAAGACAGGGAGTTTGTACTGACATCAGATTTGTCTGCTTTATCTTGTTTTTTGTGTTTTTTTTTTTAATAGAGGGACAGAAAAAGAGACACAGACAGAATAGATTTTATTTAGTTTTTCATGTGGCTTTTGTTGCTTGAGACTTTGTTGTGTGTGTGGTGCTGGGGTTTGAACCGTGTCCTCGCACATGCCAGGCAAGCGCCCTAACTGCTGAGCCACCGCTCCAGCCCGGTCTGCTCTATTTTGAAATGGTGAGTGAAGGACTGGATGGCTTTATGGCCATTCCTCATGGACTCCTCGAACGCCCCAGCAGTCCCGGAAGCACTGTTCCTGTATAAAATGGAGCCTTGTGAGCGGTTTATCAGCAGAGAAACAGACTCTGACCAGACAGTTCCCACTTGAACAGCCAGACTGTTACTGCCGTGAACAAGTTGTTGCGTTACCAGCATACACAGTTATTGTCCCGACTTGAGGATGTTCACCAGGGCGTTGTTCCTGGTAGTTTCACAGGGGCAGCAATCAGGGTCTTCTTCCCTTCACCCAGCCCTTCCTGGAAGCCGGCGGAAGGGCTCCTGTGTGCTCGGTCCTGCTGTGAGCTGTTTCTTTGTGGGAGGAAAGGAGATCAGGAGATCAGAAGATCAGCTCCCTGGGCCTGCAGGGTGGGGAGGGAGAGCGCATGCTGTGCCTTGAGCCCACCAGCTTGCTTCAGCCGGCTTCTCACTCACAGCTTATCTTGGGAAATCCATAAAAGCACGCTTTATAGCAGTACCATGTAGCTTAATAGGTACCTTTTTTTTTTTTTTTAAAGAGAGTCAACTTTGTTTATTTTTCCATCTAGTGTCTGTTTCCCCGACACTTAGTTATGTATGTGGGGCTGAGGTTTGAACCCAGGTCCTCGCACATGCCAGGCAAGTGCTCCAACCACTGAGCCACTGCGCCAGCCCCAATAAGTACTGTTTTGTTTTGTTTTTAAAGAGAGAGGGGCAGAGAGAGAGAGAAAGAGAGAATCAATTTATTTAGTTTTTCATGTGGTTTTCGTTGCTCTGACACTTTGTTGTGTATACGGGGTGCTGGGGTTCAAACCTGCATCCTCGCACATGCCAGGCAAGTGCTTATAGCTGCTGAGCCATCACTCCAGCCCCATAAGTACTGTTTTTTAAAGTGTGATAATTAATTTAAAATTTTAGCGAACAAGGAGTCACTTTGCATTTGTGACCCTCACTTTGTATTGGTGACCTGTGTTTTATTGTACCTGCTGGCCTTTCCGTAGCATGTTTACGTGTTTTTTTGTTTTTTTTTTAATCAATTGGTCCTGTGAGTAGGGGTGACTGCCCATCCAGGTGAAGGAGAGTTGTCTTTAAGGACCTTGCAGGGCAGGTGCCTGGTGGCTGTGTGGTGGCACAGGAGGCGAAGGCCTCCGTCCCGCATCCCTGCCAGCTCCGTTTAGGAGACTCAGTGTTTGCAGGACCATGACGTTAGGAAACTCCTGAATTCAAGTCTGCGGTGTGGGCTGGGACTCTGGCCCGGCCTCCCAGTTGGGTGCCTGAGATAGAGCTGTGACACCTGCGTCAGCGTGGACCCTTACTGCATCCTCATGGCGTTTGTTTTGTTTTTCTTGCATGATCTGTAATTGCGGTTTTTCAGTTCGGCATTGTTTTTTCCTTTTCTTTCCCCCTGCCATTTTCTCTTTCCCCTGTGTTGTTCAGGTTCCTAGGATAACCAGTGTATGGCCAAGGACGCCTTTCCGACCACTTTTCTCTACCATACAAACAGCTTCTCTGCTCAGCTCTCATCCTTTTGAAGCAGCCATGTTTGGGGTAGCAGGGGCTATGTATTATCTGTGTGAGAGAGCTTTAACCAGCAGGTGGAAATCCGCAAAGGTTGGCCTCTTTCTGCTGGTCTGGAACTTACCCTCTCTCTGATGGTGACACCTCAGCTCCTGCACTCCGCAAGAATTAACAGCTCAGATGGGCACCTTGCTTCTGGTGGTTGATTTCAGAGCCTTGTGTAGGATGCATAGATCATGCCGTGATCTCGCTGGAGGGGGGAAAGACTGAAGGACAACAAACTCAAAATGCAGCATCTCAGCAGAGAGGCCTGCAGGCCTTGGTCTCAACATCCTGCATTCCTCCTGGGGCCTCCCCATAGTCCCAAGAGTCTGCTCACTGCCTTGGCTGGCACAGTAGCCTCCTGGCAGCCAGGCAGCCAGTAGGTACAGCACTGCCACTTCTGCAGCCCCTCCTGGCTCTGAGGGCCACGTTCCCAGAGGGTGGGCCTCCCCGCCTCACTTGAGACTCGCTGTGGCGAGTCTCAGTCAAAGCCTGGATTGCAGTCGTCAGGGGCTGCCTCACTGTAGAGAGAGGGTTTTGATTTTCTTTGTTTTGATTTGCTTATGTAAAGGGTTTTAAATGATTCTGCACTTCATTACTGCTGTCTGAGCCTTCACAACCTCAGGACCACAGCAAAGCCCCAGTGTAGCAGGTGCCACTGTGCAGCCGGGCCTGGTTCCTCCAGGATCTCAATTCCTAAATGTACCCTGGGCAGATGACCCCGCAGCTGTCTTCTGTGTTGTTTTTTTATTACTCATCTTGCAATAGAAAGGAGACTCCAAATGTGAAGGAGATCTTGTTACTTTTCATGAGATCTCTTCTTTTCCTATTTCAGATCCGACTTGGGCAAAGTGTGGTCAGCTGCAGGTGGCTTTCGGTGCCTATCACTCCTGCCTGTCAGCATTTCATTACCAGCCTCCCAACAGACAGATCTCTGCTCAAAGGCCACATAGTACTATAGCCAAGAAAAGGGTTCACTCTGATTTTTACTGTTGAATTTGAAAAAAGATACGATTAAACTTAATAGTTGATTCTTTTTGCTCAAATTGGCCTCCCTTTGGTGTGTTAAAACTTGAAAATCAGTGGTTATTTCTCATTTTTCAGATATCTACTATATATGTGTGAAGTTTTTGCTAATCAAGAACATTATATAAAAAATATCTTTTCCCCTTTCTTTGTGGTCCAGGCACCAGTTTTACAGTCTTCTCTCTGATCTCTACTGCCTAACTCTGCCCCCATTTGTATGGTAAAACAGGACCAGGATATTCAGCGAGAACTCGTGATCTCAGTAACATGTACGCACATCGAGTTCTGAAGGCGCATCTGTCCATGGGGCAGCTCTTGACCTCTGTTGGACTCGGAAGGGGAGTGCCGGCTGTAGCCCTCACCCACCTGCCCACCTCTGGCCATCGAGTGAGCAGAGTGCCCTCTGCAGGAGTGACAAGGCAGTGTCCTGCTGGGCAGCCCTGGAGGGCCCTGGAGCAGTGGCAGCTCAGATCTGTAGAGTTGAATTTGGCTTTGAGAATGTCGAATTAATGTTTTTCTCAATTGGGAAAAAACTTTGCTAGTAACTGTTTTATCATTTTATTTCATGTTGCATTAAAGTTTTGTTGTCCTTGGGAAAGCTCCAGAATTAAAACATTAGCATTTTTTCTGAAGTATATTATATTACCAACAGGTAGTCGCTTGAAATTTTTTAAAAAAGAATAAGAAAACAAAGAAAGAGAACCCTATGATTCTTATGATTTGGTCCAGAGCAGGAAGTTGCAGGTACACTTGACCAAGCTGTTTTGTGACTAAGACTGCAGGAAGGCAGCGCAGCTGGCAGGTGTATTGCATGTGATAACATATCCCTACAGCATCCACCCGGCAGGTAGCAGCCCCTGTGTCATGGCTGTAAAGGTAGTGAGACTGACCCTGTTGGCGCGCTTCCTGGCCTGCACAGTAATAGATGCAGGTACCTGGAGATGTGCTCGATAACGCGTTTAGGAGCAGCTCTCTGGTTATTTGCCAGATTCGCACATTCTTTTATTATAGCTTAGCAATTTTATCAGAGCCAGCCAGCAGCAGCGGCACCACCGTCAGGCTAATCGATGAACAGAAATGGTTCAGGAAAACCTTTGAAATACGTCAAAGCTGAGAAAAGCCACTGCCAGATGCTTTGAGCCGAGCTGCGTATTCAGTGCAGCTCCCACTTGTCACCACTCTTCCCAGGGTGGAGCGAACCAAGGTGGATATTCAGCATGTCGATTTGATTCTGTCATCGTGGTGGGTGATTTTTGTTTCTTTTCTAATGAGTATTTTGGGCATTTTTCAGCAAATGATAAAATCTTTCTGAATAAACCATGCCCTCCAAATACTAACAAGCCCCCTTCTTGAAAATTCAGTTGGAGGATTTTTTCCGAAGCTTTTTAAAGCATATTTCATCTTGCTTAGATTAGCTTGAACAGAGATGATTGTGTATTGAGTTTTAGTAAGAAGCAGTAGTTCTTCAAACTGCATTTTTTAGTAAATGCTAATGTTTGTCACGTTTGCAACCTAGATTTATTTTTGTTTTCCTCTGATTGAAAGACAGAACTGAGTGTTAGAACTCTACACCGCCTGCGTTCATGGTCATGTGCACTCTCGGTAGGCGTGTTGAGCTCCAGAATGCCTGTGAGCGGTGCTGCTGTGTGGGAGTGAATCATAATGTGTTGCCCGAGGACATTCAGTGTCAGTGTCACTGCACCACAATGGCCCCTTGAAGCCTGGCAGGGCTGGGCACACAAGACCATTCTGTCTTTCTCTTAGATCCACCAATCAAGAGCGGGGCGGGATGGAGAGCAGCGGGTGTGAGGCTGTTCCTCTGCGGGGTCACTTACATCAGCATCTTCCACAGCTGGTCACAGGGCACCCATTAACATGAGCAGCCAGCATAAATATTTATTAGAAAGCCCTTCCGAATTGCTCCGCGTCTGTCAGCACTGACTGCACACTGCGCGGTTGCTGAGAGGAATAACACACCAGAGCGCCGCGGGGCAGCCTGGAGAGGTGGCCTGGTGATGTCAGCCAGTCCTGGTTTTGTGTTCACAGGGATTTTCTCACGTGTGCTGATGTAACTGATACCTAAGTAATGCTTGTCAGTATAAAGTACTAACCACCATCTTTTGGCTGTTCTGGGTACCACAAACCAGGTTTAAAAACAGGACCATTTTATGCTCCAAGTGCAGAGACGCTGATGTCTTTGCACAATTATAGGAGAAAACTGACTTAGAATTGGCCTAGAACAACAAAATTTATCTCGAGATTTCAAGCATAGAAACTCAGCTCTGCTCAGTGGTCTAGAGTTACTGGAGTCAAAATATCTGAGTAAACACGAGGAGCTTTGATTTGTGGTGCTTCTGGTGGCTCCGGTGCTTCACATGGTCCCACCTCAGCCCTCTGTAGGCCCAGTGCACTTGGAACTGATGTAGTCCCCAGAGGCAGCCAGCTCTTTCCCAGTGATCATGGGAAAACTTTCTTCTTTGAAACTACTAACCAGGTGTCTGATCTGAAGGGAAATTTTGCAATTCCAGCCCAGGAGGTGGGAATCTCCTATGCACATGGTGTTTTGAATTTCAGGAGGAATTCTGCTACCCAGTGGAATGCCTCGCTCTGACCGTGGAAGAAGTGATGCACATCCGGCAGGTCCTGGTGAAGGCGGAGCTGGAAAAGTACCAACAGTATAAGGACATCTACACTGCCCTGAAAAAAGGAAAGGTAGAGCCATTGAAGGTGACTGGCCCGGAAGGTCGGAGAGTGGCAGGCCTGGGCCTGGCCTCCTTGCAGCCTATCTGCTGGCCGCAGAGCTCAGGACTTGAGGGGGCTTTAGGACCAACCATGCTTGAGTGGTGGTCCTGCTCTTCCTCTCTTGCAAGAGGAGGGGGCCTTTGTTTCTCCCTTGGAAGTTAGAATCCGTGGAAGATTTAAATAAGACCCCCATAAAAAGAGTGGTGGCAACCTTCATGACTGCAGTAAGTCACTAGACTAAGGATCTGTAAAGCAAGCGCACCAGGACCCTCCTTGGCCTGTGTACAGCAGGGCAAGATGCCCGAGCACTGGGCCCCCTCACCTGGGGAGGCACAGC
>PVKS010013117.1:0-51823 GCA_004027875.1 Aplodontia rufa | reverse complement strand
ATCTGTGGCAAGGATTTTTGATTGGCCAAGATCAATGTATGACTCATTTTCTCTGGTGAGAAGCAGTCACTAACTCAGCATGTGGCCAAACAAAGAGTGAACCATGAAGAGTATTGGGACTTTGCCACCAAGGACCAACACGGTGGGAATAGCTGATGAATTCTGTCTGGCAGGATAGGTAAGGATAGGCTGTGGCGAGCGGTTAGCCCTGGCAGCCCTGCGGCTTAGTGCAACACAAGTCAAGTCTGCCGCAGGTTAGATGAAGTGTGTCCTGCACTGGGTGACTTGGATTCATGTGCCCATGTTCCTGCATCATCCAAGGTCCCTGTTTCACTATGTGGCCTGCCAAGGTGTCCTAGCAATGCAGAGACATTTATGTTAACCGCATTAAGACAAAAGTAATTGTGTCCTTCTGTGCAGTATTGTGGGTTCTTGGATGATCTCACGAGCGTGGGCTACCTTTGCCATTGCAGGCGAAAAATATGCATTGGTTCTGGATCAAGGTATGCACGCCGGTTTTGTGCCAGCTGTGGCTTCCAGTCTTCTTTGGCCTCCCATTGTCCCTACTCCTGACATAGAAATACTGGTGACTTCTTGCACTGATGCATAAGGGAGATTTTTGTTTATAGCTTTTAAAAAATGTAAAGAGCCTCCGCATGCCCAGGGGCAGGGAATATGTAAATATTTGATGTTATTATCATGCTGTTTGGTGGCCCCCATAGCTCCAGTCATTACTCAGCTGTGTGTCTGCATCCTGACATGGCAAGCGATGCTACCTCCATTTGGAGAGAAAAACGATGCTCCGCAGCCTTGCCCAGCTCTGCTGGCCTTGGCTCAGTGGCCCCAAGGACCACTTTCTCAACCATATTAGTCACTTCCTCCCAGGTCCTGGAATTATTTTCAGAGAGTCCTTATACTGACTCACGTGTTTTTCAGAAGACGGTTGGTCAGGTTTGTTGATGATTGCAAGTGTATTTGTCCATTGGTGGGGCTGCTGATTGAATTTTGGGGGTCCAGAGGTTCTGCTATAAACATCTTGTGTTAAAAAGGACTATAAATTCTCCTGCTGCAAAAAGTATGACTTATCGTTTGCATGGTACCTAACATGGTCCTGGGTTTACAATAAGAGCTCTTCAAATCCAGTGTGATGGGCAATCTGTGAACCGTCTCTTCTCCAGGGCAGGAAATACACCTGAGGGACCATTTGATGATGACAAATAAAGTCAACTTCTCTGTGTCAATGTGTGGGTGACCTGTTTCATGGACTTTTCTAGACAGTATTTATCTAAGGATGGGACTTTCCCCCTGGGCTATCATCACTAGGTACTAGTTTATAGAAACTGCTCACTGGTTTTAGAGCAGTGTTGCATCCCTTCGCTTAAGGTCATGGAACTGGGGAAACTGACCATCAAAATGCCCTAGAGAGGGCTGGAGGTGTGGCTGAGTGGTGGTCCTGTGCCTAGAATTCATGAGGCCCTGGGTTTGAGCCTCAGCACACCCCTCCCCCCCAATGCTGCTTAGAGTCAACAAAGATCGGAGACCTTTTTGGGTGGGTGGAAGGCAAAAGAAACTCTTGCATTTAATTCCTCATGCCAGAGTTCCTTCAGTTCTCGCTCAGAGCCCAGCGTCTCTTATTGTCCCAAGGGTTCTAAAATAAATGATGGTATGGACTCATGGCAGGTCAGTATAACCCTGGTTAAAGCAACGATGACTTCCATGCAGTGGAAACAGTCATTCTAAAATTAAGGCGGTTTACAGAACTGCATTTGATGTTGTCCCTAGGTGGGAGAGGAGGAGGAGGAGGGACGGGGAGGCCGATGGGGAGATACATGCTGTGTGATCAATACAGTGGGGCATTAAAGCTAGCCCCTGCCTTCATGGAGCTTGCAGTCTAGAGGAAGAAAGGGAAGAATTGACAGCGCTTGAGGGTCTAGGAGGAGCAGGTCCCCAGCCCTAAGGAGTAAATCAGAGCTTAACCCTGGAGGAAAGAGTATCCGTTAATGATATTACACTGAATCGCACTCCAGGGTACTCTTCTGTGTTGTAAACACAGCGAAGCTTCATGTTAAGTCATAGATGACATCCTTAACTATATTTGTTATATAAATATTTATGTTTATAATTATGTACAATTACATAACAATAATAATAATAATAATGTCTAAGTTAGGACCAAGGAAGAAGTGGAATGCAGGTATGAGGAAGGAGAAGAAAACTCTTGGACAAAGGGACCTGCTATGGGAAGTTTGGAGAGAGGCCATGACTTCAGGGTTTTCAGGAAGCTCAGTCGGGCTGTGGCTTTTTGGAAAAGGAACACCAGTACTTTTAGGTATTGAAAATTTGACTTTTATTTGCTTTTTTATTTATGCATATCAGTATTTTTATAGGCAAATATTTTTTATTAAGGAGCTGAGTTGTTGTACAATCATGAATGCATATGAAGTAACAATATGATATGCATTTGATCCTAAACCATAGTTACTCCCACATCACCCATACCCCAGTCTCTTGATTCTTCTTATTATGCCCCTATAACAGATATAAATGTCCAGATATAATTTTCCAGAATTAAATGATTGCATAAGTATTATTTGGCTTTGGGGGGGCAGTTAAAGAATGTGCTGCATTGTTGATTGTCTCCCTAGATCCCTGCCTATCTTCCCTCCCTCTCCCCTCACCTTTCCTCTCCCCACTTCCCTCCCTACATGTCTATGGTTCCCCTAGATTATGTGTTTCTATGCCTTTGGTTGGTCTAATACATGAGTCTGACAACCTTTCACCCAAGCCTGTGTTTTACTCCAGCCTCCACAAATGAGGGAAATCATTCTGCCCTTGACTCTCTGAGTTTGGCTAGCTCTGCTCAGCATGATTTCTTCCATTGCCATCCATTTACCTTCAAAGGCCACAATATCATTTCTAATAGCTGAGTAGAACTCCATTGTGTATATATACCAGAGCATTTGGATCCATTCATCCAGTCAGGGGCATCTGGGTTGGTTCCATAATTTAGCCATTATAAATTAAGCTGCTATGATTTTGCTGTGTCACTGTAATGTGCTGATTCTAACTCCTTTGGGAAATGGGAAAATATCCAGAAGAGGGATAGCTGGATCCAACCCTAATTTTTTGAGGATTCTCCACACTGCTTTCCAGAGCGGCTGTACCAGTCTGGTACAGCCAACAGTACGTCTCTCCCCAAACCCTGCAACATTTGTTACTGTTTGTATTCTTCATCTTTGCCAGTCTGACTAGCAATGAGGTGAAATCTTAATGTAGTTTTGATTTGCATTTCTCTGACACTTTCTCATGTATCCATCGGCTTGCTCGATTTCCTCTGTTGAGAAGTTTCTGTTTAGCTCTCTGGCCCATTTTTTGATTGGACCGTTTCATATCAGTATTTTTTGGATATGTATAGTGAGCATACTGTACAGGGGGAAATCTCTTATATTTATTTTTGTTCTGAAAAATAAAAAAGGACACATTTTGTTGCCTAAAATATACACTTAGGGGGTTTGGAGCTGAGTTCTGAAAATGCCATTTAAATCTTACTGAAGCACTGTCAGTCAAATGCAATGAGAAATTAGGAAACTACTCCAGGCTCTAAGGTCACCAAAGGAAGGTGATTCTCTGTGACATGTGTTATATTGGATAGACCCCAGGAAGGGCCCAGGGGAGTGACCAACTGCATAAACCCATTAGCCTTTTTCCTTTCAGGAAAATACTAGTTTTAGATAGTTCTTCAAGGATCATGCTTTCTCCCATCATGGCAGAAGACCAGGTGTAGGAATTCGTGGAGGGCTCTCAGTTTTAAGCCCTTCAGGGAAAAAAGTTACTGATGTCTCTTCAACTTCTCGATGGCGGCAACAGCTCCAGACCCTATATTGCTAAAGATGGGCATGGTGGGTTCTATCCTACCCACATGCTGGTGAGGGTGGGGAATGGGGTGAGCCAAGGAAATTAGTGGAAAGTGCCTTTACGGGTCCTCTCCCAATGATTGCTTTTGTGGACTCATCCAAAAGAACTGGGCAGGAAGGAGAATGTTATTTGGGGACCATAATTTCTTCATCTCATGTGTGAGCATAACTCACTTGAATCAATCTTTATCCCAATAAGCTCTAGGATGCGTTGAAAATGAGCAAATAGCGTACGGTATGGTTAAGTACTAGAGTTGGTGGACTTCTAAGGGGCTCCAGGAGTGTCCAAGCAGGAGGAGCTAACCTAGACCGGTGGAGGTCAGGCAGCAAGCAGCTCTCTGGAGAAGCAGCTGGCTCCCACGCCACATGAGAGGTGGGTGAGACTTAGCCAGGTAACAGGAATGGGGAGAGGCTGCTGGAAGGAATGGAAGGTGTCTAGGTAGGGTCTAACCTGTGCCATGAGTCAGAATGTTACGCAGAAGCAGTGAAGGTAAAGAGGGGCTGATTCAGGAAGCTCCTTTTTACTTTCAGGAGTTTGGATTTTTCCCAAGTCTGGGGGGAAGGGAAACTAGAAAGAGTACAATCAGACTTAGTTGTCAGAACTTCATTCTGTCATAGGAGAAGAGACTCCAGGAGGCACGGAGGTCCTCTCAAGGCTGGTGACGAATTGGTAGAGTAATGTTGTGGCCTAGCCTTGGAGATGGAGATGCAAGTCACTTACAAAAATAAACAAGCCTAATTTCATATATCTAGTCCCTTTTCTTAAGGAAGTGCAATGAATTAAAAATAGACTGGATTAATTTTTTAAGAGTGACTCAGCAAAGTGTGGGCAGGAATTGAGGCACCTTCTTTTTATTTATTTATTTATTATTCAGAAATTTATTTGTTGAACAATCAAACAAGCTTCTAATAAGATAATATAATATATACATAAATTCTGAAAATTAGATTTACCCCCAAGAGGCCCCCCCAATTACCCACCCTTATCCCTCCCCCTCCTTCCCAATACACCTCTACAAATGCCTTAGGAGGCACCTTCTTTAGGCACCACAGGAAACCTGGTGACGGTGGAGCAACTCAAGGGCCTGGCTGGGTGCAGTAGAATTATGACATGTAGTTACGGAAAAATTGGCACAAGACAGCTTCTGAGTTCCCATGGCTCCTGTTCTGGGGTAGGAGCTCTAGGCTATCAGGCAGCATTTCATCTGTAAGGTGACTGCAGTGGGCCCTGGAATCCGTTTGTGCCGCAAGCATTGCCTCTGGGCCAAGTAAACAAATGTTTAGTACAAAGGTAGAGATTTTCAAATGTGTGTGCTAAGTGCAATATATAATCATTTCTAAGTGTAATGAAGGCAGTGTAGTTTGCCTTGTGGATTTTCTCAGTCCAGCAACACTAAAAACATCATTACCATTGGCTCCGAGCAGAAGCAGCGAAGATAAAAAAATATCCTTTATACTTAGAAGTTGAGAAGCACTATTTTGCAGTGAAGCATGCTGCAACACAGCCTCAGGCCCGCAGGATGCCACCTGACCCTGACTAATCACCTGGGCATGGCTTTGGATCCAACCCAAACAGGTGGTTTCAAGTGGACTTCCATGAAGAACAGGAACATGGTGGGCGGATTTAATAAGGTTCAGTGTCATGCTCCTGTGATTCCTCCCACCTCTCATTTTCTTGATCAGCTCTGGCATTCCCTCTGCTTGCAGACTACAGACCTTCTAGACAGTCTGTGAGATTTCACCTAACAAGGACTTCAGCTACAGCTGCAGACATCCAGAGACGACCTCCCAGCAAGCCCGTGAAATCATCTGATTTGATTTGATGCTGATACCAACAACTGTAACTAACATGAAAATAATGTGAATAACAAGAAGCTTGACATTTCCCGAGCCTTTGAAAATGAATCTGTGCCTGTGCCGAGCCTGGCCAGTCTGTTCTGCAGGGGTTGAACGTGCAGATTAAGAGCAGATGGAGCCACCTTTTCTCAGGGGAGCAAGACAGTTGGGGAGGAGATGGTGAATACAGCTTCGCGTTGGAGCAAAACTGCAGGACTCCGCACTTTCCAAGCACTGCTTATAGTAGTAGCTGACCATTAGGATCACCTTGGGGATTTCTTCAATGTGATGCCAAGGCCCCTCCTAAGCCAGACCCAATCAAAATCTCAAGAGTAGCTAGAGCAGAGCAAGAAGATGAGGGGAAGAGAGGAGAAGAGGGAGAAGGAAGGAAGTGGGGAATGAGATTGATCAAATGACGTTATGTGTGTGCGATTATGGTACAGTGGGCATAATATTATGGATAATTACAATGCACCAATAAAAAAGAAGAAACAAAAGAAAAAATATCCCAGGAGTGGGAAGTGAGCGATCCAATTTTTTTTTTTTCAGTTTTCATCTTCTTTTTATTGCTTACTGGCTTAGCCAAGTAACTTCTTCTTTCCCACCTTTTAGTTCCAAGTCACAAGTTGCAGCTGGATGTCACCAACATGATACAGCATCTCAAACCCTTCCCCTGGACTGGTCATATAATTAAATATCCAAACAGTTTTAACTTGTTAACTTCCATCCTGTTTCCTTCCCATCCCCAGCCCATGTTCTGAAGTACTGAAATACATTGGCAGATTTCAAACCAGAGACTCCTGTGCCAACCCAGGAGTCTCCACAGCATTTTTCTTTGGGTTATAGGTTTGATTCTTTTTCTAGCACAGGAGCTCCCCTGAGAGCAGAGAAGCTTTGTGCCAGCCACCTCTAAACTGTCTATCAGCACAATGACCCATCCTGGGTGGAATTCACAGGATGCGGTGAGGGCATTCCCTGTCAGAGTACCCCAGTCCTCTCGCTGAGCTCATCTGCCAAAGGAGTTTTCTCTGAAGCCTCATGTGGTTGGAATGAACTCTTCTAAGAATGCTAATATTTTGTCTCATTTAGTGCAGGTCAGTAACATTTGTGAAATCCATCAAGCCTTGGAAAGTTCAGTGTGTTGAAATTGGGTGATTTAATTAGCCTTTACAGACTCATAAAATGTGTTCTGAGGGCACATCATTTATCTTTGGGGGAGGTGGCTGGATGCGGGTGTGGAGTGGAGGAGGGATGATGGCTCGGAAGCCTGGATACACACAAGGTTATATCATAAACATTAGAAAACAGGGACAGCGCTCAAGGTGTTTTCTTACTGTAATTCTCTTCCATCGGAGACAGGATTGTATTAGAAGTAGTTATATTTTGCCTTAAATTAGGCCTTGAGATTGCTGGGGTCTGATTTTCCTAAAAGATTTTGTAAGTATTCTTTTTTTGTTGTTGTTTTTGCAAGAAGGTCAGAGGTGGACAGTGTGTCTCAGTCAACAGAGCTGCCCTGGGGGCTCCCTGTCAGAGCTCCCAGTTATTCTAGATCTCTTACTTTGAGATTGGCATTTGGAACACACCTTGTCACTGCAAAAGGGAGCCTGAATGAGACACACGTTTCCCTGTCTACTGTGTGCCTCGTCATTACAAGGAGGAAAGCTGTGTGCACGCACATGGCCCTTGCTCCCAACATCTTGTTGTCCCCATGAAGCCTGCCCCACTCCCTCACCAAGCCACCTCTTCCCTAAGGAAAGGGTCTTGCAGGGAAGGGCAGAACCTGTGTTTGCTCTCCTAGGGGCTCCTAGGGGTGACCTGAACTGATAAGTGAAATGGAACCAGGACACACACACACACACACACACACACACACACACACACACAGTTTAGAGAGATGAATTACTTCCTGTGGGGGTCAGTGAACCTGCAGAGAGGGAACAAAGGAAGAGGAAGAACTAGGAAGTAGTGGGGGTTTTGTCTGTCAGCTACAAAGGAGAGTCAGATCTTCTTGTTTTTAAATTTTTAATTGACAGATACTAATTTGTTGGGTATAAAATGATGTTTTGATCTATGTATATATTATAGAGAGATTCAATCAAGCTAATTAGCATATCCATCACTTCACTAAATGTATCATTCTTTTCTGATGAGAATGTTAAAAATATAACTTCACGTAGCCAAAGGCCAAGAGCTTCAAGGGATGATTGCTTCTGTTTTCCATCATTAAACAATGCACCACAGAGAAATTTCCATTTAAAATAAGATTAGCCAGGACATGACCTATTTTGGTCCTGCAAATGCTCCCTAGTTAGGGATGGTGGAGTCACTTGCGGGGTCTCTTTGGGCGTGGAGGGCTGAATGAGATGGCAAAGGAAGCTTGATTTGTCTTCTTAAATGGGTAATTGAACTCCCTTAGTTTTTCCAGGTCTGCTTCACTAACTTACCTCACTTACTTGCTTGACTTGCTTTCATGACACAAACCTGCTCCAAGCCTCTGCTAGAACAGGAGTCCTGAGAACTGAGGAGCTAGGTCAGCCTGCAACAGCTGTATGGAAGTGTAATCCTGGCACGGTGCATGGATGGGGAAGAATGGGCAGTTTCTTCCATTAAGATGAGACATTCTAGTAAGAGGGGTTCATGTAAAGCTTTCAGAATTCAAATTGAACTCTCTTTACAAAATAGATGTACAAAAATTCAATCAGAAACTCAAGGAACTGCAGATCAATGAATCTAATCATCTCTATAAAGTTGATAACAAAAGGGGCAATCCCTTCTGATACTCATTCTCATAGGTGATCAGCTGTCTTTCATTTTTCACCATTTCCCCCCATTTCCTGGCACACTTCTAAGTGCTATACATATGTACTTTGATTTTTGATTTTTTCAGCGGTAGGCATTATCTGTTGACTTCCTACTTACTGTAGAAGATGATTTAGCTCACTCACCATGCCATCTACCTTCTATTTCTTCTCTCAGTAGTTGAATTAAAAAAATTCAACATCTGATGTTTACTTTATTGTGGACATGTAGAGTCACGGCTGATACCTTGCACATACAACTATATGTGTATACATCTGTTTGTGCACATGTTGCATATGTGTGCGTGTAGAGGGCTCTGTCCTGGCTTCTCCCTCCATCACCACTTGAATGGCTCCCTTTGCCTGTCTCCCGTGTTGGAGCCTCTTTCCCTGATTCCCATGTTTTCTCATTGGTTGTTTGTTTCTTTGTTTCAATAAAGATCATCTTCATGTGCTTCCTGAGAAAGGTGTGTTGTGGTTTGGATAGGAGGTGTCCTCCAGTGAGCACCTGTGATAGGTGAAGTGATCAGATTATAAGAGCTGTAACCTGCTCAGTGGATTAAGCCATTTTATGGATTAATAATTTGAATGATTTACTGGGTGGTGTCTGTAGATGGGTGGGGCTAGGCTGGAGGAAACAGGTCATTGGGGGCATGCCCCTGGGAGTTGTATATCTTGTCCCTGGCTCCTCTTTGTCTGCTTCCTGGCTGCCATGGACTGAGCGGCTTTCCTCCTCATGCCCTTCCACCATGATGTTTTCCCTCGCCTCAGGTCCAGAGCAATGGAGTCAGTCTGTGATCATGGAGTCAGCCTCAGAAACCATGAGCCAAAATAAACCTTTCCTCCTTGAAGTTGTTCTTGTTTGGTATTTTGGTCATATTTAATCAGTAGTTTGATAAGGTATAAAATTCCAGGTAATAAATAATTTTCCCTTGGGGTTTTAAAGGCATTCCTTTCCCCCTTATTCCCTCCATTGTCACAATTGGGAAGTGTGATGTGATTCTGATTCTTGATCCTTTTATTGATCTGCTTTTCTTCTCTGGAAGCATTTAAGGGTCCATGCTTCATTCCCAATGCTGTGAAGCATCACCATGATGAAGTGTATGACATGAGCCTTTGTGTGACTTTTATCTTTCTTTAGGCTATACTTGAGTTGGAACCCTCCCAAACACTTTTTAGGAAGCAAATATAACACTGATACCAAACCTCAACAAAGACACACCAAGAAAAGAAAGCTACAGACCAATTTCCCTGTGAACATAGATGCTAAAATCCTTAATAAAATTCTAGCTATTTGGATCAAAAAATACATTAAAAATATAATACATCATGATCAAGTGGGCTTCGTTCCAGGAAAGCAGGCCTGGTTCAGTATACGCAAATCAATAAATGTAATTCACCACTTAAACAGAATTAAAAATAAAAATCATATAATCATCTCAATTGATGCAGAAAAAGCCGTTGATAAAATTTAGCACCCATT
This sequence comes from Aplodontia rufa, assembly GCA_004027875.1. Taxonomy (NCBI): domain Eukaryota; kingdom Metazoa; phylum Chordata; class Mammalia; order Rodentia; family Aplodontiidae; genus Aplodontia; species Aplodontia rufa. Next base: position 41,792 of record PVKS010013117.1, on the reverse strand, counting down.
TATGCTCAACTTGGGAGAATATAGAGATCAAAGGAAGATACTTTAATTTTGTAAGAGCAATTTATGACAAACCCATCACCAACATTATGCTTAATGGAGAAAGACTGAAAGCATTTCCACTGAATTCAGGAACCAGACAAGGATGTCCACTTTCTCCACTCTTATTCAATATTGTCCTTGAAACCCTAGCCAGAGCTATCAGACAAGAGAAGGAAATAAAAGAATTCCAATAGGAAAAGGGAATGTCAAGATGTCTCTATTTGCTGATGACATGATCTTATATCTAGGAGACCCAAGAAACTTGACTAGAAGACTCCTAGAGCTTCTAAACGATTTCAGCAAAGTGGCTGGCTATAAGATCAACACTCATAAAACATTAGCTTTCATATACTCCAGGAATAAGTCCACTGAAGAAATCAGGAACTCTGTCCCAATCTCCTAAAAAAAACCAAAAAACAAAAAACAAAAACTTGGGCATCAATCTAACAAAGGATATTAAGGACCTCTACAATGAAATCTATTAAAGATTAAAAAAAGAAATTGCAGAAGACCTGAGTAGATGGAAAAACATTCTATGTTCTTGGTCAGGCAGAATCAATATAATCAAAATGACCATCCTACCAAAATCCCTATACAGATTCAATGCAATCCCCATCAAGATACCAATGACATTCTTCACAGACATAGAAAAAGCAATTCTCAAATTCATGTGGAATAACAGAAGACCCAGAATAGCCAAAACATTACTAAGTAGGAAAGAGGAAGCAGGTGGTATTCTCAATTCCTGACCTGAAATTATACTGTAGGGCTATAGTAACAAAAACAGCATGGTATTGGTATCAAAACAGATTTGAAGACCAATGGAACAGAATAGAAGATACTAGGATAAACCCCAAAATCTTTAACCTTCTGATATTTGATAAAGGGGGAAAAGCATAGTGTGCAAGGACAGCCTGTTCAACAAATGGTGCTGGACAGCCATATGCAACTGAAATTGGATCCTTACCTCTCACCCTGCACAAAAATCAAATCAAAATGGTTCAAGGATCTGGAAATTAAAACAGCAACTTTATAATTGCTTGAAGAAAAAGTAGGATCAACACTACATGATGCAGGGGTCAGCACCACCTTCCTTAACAAGACTCCTGTAGCACAAGCATTAAAGCCAAGAATAAATAAATGGGATGCCATTAAACTAAAAACTTCTGCATATCTAAAGAATTAGTCAAGAGTATCAAGAGAGAACCTACAGAATGGTAGAAAATCTTTGCCTGTTAAACCTCAAACAGAGGGCTAATAACAAGAATATGCAAAGAACTAAAAAAAAAAATGAACACCAAAGCCACAAATAATCCAATCAATAAATGGAATAGGGAACTAAGTAGAAATTTCTCAATGAAGGAAGTCCAAAAAGCCCATGAACATATGAGAAAATGCTCTATATCGCTAGCAATCAGAGAAATGCAAATCAAAACTTCACTAAGATTCCACCTCACTCCTGTCAGAATGGCAAAAATGAAGAATATGAAGAAAAACAGATGCTAGAGGGGCTGTGGGAAGAGAGGAACACTGTCACATTGCTGGTGGGACTGCAAACTGGCAGGTACAGCCACTCTCGAAAATAGTGTTGACACTCCTCAAACAATTAGGGCTGGAACCACCTTATGACCCAGCTATTCCACTCCTGGGTATTTTCCCAAGAGATTTAGAATTGGCTTATTACAGAGATACAGCTTCATCAATGTTTTCAGCAGCTCAATTTACTATAGCTAAACTATGGAACCAACCCAGATACCCCTCACTGGATAAGTGGATTCAAAAACTTTGGTATACAATGGAATTCTACTCAGCTATTAGAATGATATCATGGCATTTGCAGCCAAATGGATGGAGATGGAAAAAATTATGCTGAGTGAAATATCTCAAAGTCAGAGACTCAAGGGCCTAATGTTTTTTTCTCATACGTGGAAACTAGAATACAATCAGAGACAGACTGATAGTTGGCTAAACTAATAATAACATCAACATGGGTGAATTTTTACACGAGCAGGGGAACCTTGCCTATGACACTGGGGGATGAAGGAAGGAGGGAGGGAATATGAGGGTGATCAAGGCAGCTGGAGGGAGGGAGTATAGGGGTATCAACCCAGTGAGGAACCTTCGATTTCCATGAGAAGCCCAACTAACGTGGGAGTATAGTAGGGGGAAACATAGGATGGTGGGGGGAACCAAAGCAGGGAGACCATGGAATGGCATCAGCCTCGGCTTGCTCTGTCATTGTGCATGTGTTCGTGATTGTATGACAACAATTCTGTCCTAAATATAAGACTATCTTGGGGGGCGGAACCTCTGGTTCTGGGATACTTTCTTTAAGAAATTGTTTTGGTAATTTCCTCCCTTCCCAGGTTCCTGGGGCTTCTATTAGTTGACTTAGTTGGGTCTACATGCTGGTTTCCTCAACTTTTTTTCCCTTTTTATTTTTCACATTTAAAAAAGTTTTTACTTTATGAGAGATTTCCTTATTTCGTTTTTCAGAACTTCACTGAATTTTTCACTTGTATTATTTTAAAAATATTTTTCAATATTTGCACGTTCCTTTTAAAGATAACATGATGTTCTATATGATGATTGCCCTGTTATTTCTTATCACTCTGAAGATATTAATTATAGCTTCCTTTAGATTTTTTTCTGGTCCCTATACTCTATTTTCTTTGAGTTTTTTCTTGTTAATTTGAGTTTTGTCTTTCATACTAGACATTTTCTCAAATGTTTGAGGATCCTTGGCTTTCTGCTCAGTTTTATTTTTATCTGACACGTATGAAACGGATGGGTGGACTTTCCAACGTGGGCTTCACTTTGGGGGACTGTGGAAAGCTATTGCAATAGAAAATTTCCATCTGTTTTAATATCTGGAGGTCAATTTTTTTTTCAGTTTTTATTTTCCCTAGAAAAAATTTTTCTAACTTTCTGCATGGAGGGTATAAATTTGGCCCAGTATTTATGAAGAAAAGTGGGAAAGGGATCCGAGAAGCTCACCACTGACTGGGCAGCTTTCTCATGGGTCCTCTGGGCTCCACGTGGACTCTCCACCACACAGGGCGCCTGCAGTTCCTGCCTCTAGTCCCTTTCAGTAAAAACACCCAAGCCTCCAGTTATCGGCTTCAGTAGAATAAAGGCATTTGCTTTCAGTGTGGTCTAGGGTGGGCAGAGATGTGTGAATCTTCCTCTTTTGGTTTGTTTGTTTCTAAATTCTGTTGTCATTATCTTCTCTTTGTATTGTTGAATTTATAAACTCTTCTAAATTCATTTATTGAGAAATTTTAAATTTTTTTATTAAGGAGTTGAGTTCTTGTACAATCATAAATGTGTAAAAAGTAAAAATATAATATGCATTTGCTCCCAAATCAGAGTTACCCCCACATCACCCATACCCCAATTTCTTGATTCTTCTATATGTCACCCCACAACTGATATAATTGTTTACATTGTGAATTTTTCAGAATTAAATGGTTGTATAAGCATTACTTGACTTTTTTGAGGGGGAGGTAAAGAGTATGATACCTTGTTGTCTCCCTAGATCCCTCCCAATTTTCCCTCCCTGTAATTCTCCCACCTCTCCCCTCCCCCTTTCCTCTGTACATCCCTATGGTTTCCCCTAGATTATGTGATATTAAGCTTATGCTGGGTCTAATATATGAGTCTGACAACCCTTCACCCAATTCTGGGTTTTACTTCAGTCTCCACAAATGAGAGAAAACATTCCATCTTTGACTTTGGATTTAGCTAACTTCACTCAGCATGATTTCTTTCATTGCAATCCATTTACCTTCAAAGGCTGCAATATCCTTGTTTATAATAGCTGAGTAGAACTCCAGTGTGTATGTATATATATGTGTGAGTGTGTGTGTGTGTATACACAGAGCTTTTAGATCCATTCATCCAGTGAGGGGTTTGATTTCATAATTTAGCTATTGTAAACTGAGCTGCTATGAACACTGATTTTGCTGTGTTGCTGTAATGTGCTGATGCTAACTCCTCTGGAAAAATATCCATAAGAGGCATAGCTGGTTCATACGGTGGATCTAACCATAATTATTTGAGGAGTCTCCATACTGCTTTCCAGAGTGGCTGTACCAGATTACAGTTCTACCAACAGTGTGCTAGTGTTCCTGTCTCCCCTCAACCCCTCCAGCATCTGTTACTGTTTATATTCTTCATCTTTGCCAATCTGACTGGAGTGCGGTGAAATCTTAATGTAGTTTTGATTTGCATTTCTCTGATTTCTAGTTATTTAGAGCACTTGTCATGCATTCATTAACTTGCTCGGTTTCCTCTTTTGAGAAATTTATGTTTAGCTCTCTGGCCCATTTACTGATTGGATTTTTTGTGTTTTTGATATTAAGTTTTTTAGGTTCTTTGTAAATTTTGGATATTAGTCCTCTGTTGGAGGAATCACAGGCCATGATTACCTCCCATTCTGTAGGTTCTCTCTTGACAGTTTTGACCAATTCCTTGGCTGGGAAAAAGCATTTTAGTTTAATGATTTCCCATTCATTGATTCATGACTTTAATTCTTTTGCTTTGGGAGTCTTGTTGAGAAAGTTGTTACATACTGCCATTTGCTGGAGTGTTGGTCCTAATTTTTCTTCTAGCAGTTGTATGGTAGCTGGTTTAATTCCCAGTTCTTGATCCATGTTGATTTGATTTTTGGGCAAGGTGAGAGATAAGGATGTAAAATTTCAACTTCCTGCAAGTGACTTCCAGTTTGTCTGGCACCATTTGTTGGATAGGCTGTCATTACTCCACATTCTATTTTGACCCCTTTTGTCAAATATCAGATGTTTAAAGATTTGTGGGTTTGTCTCAGAGTCTTCTATTCTATTCCATTGTTCCTCATGGCAATTTTGATACCAGTACCATGCTGCTTTTGTTACTACAGCTCTATAGTATAGTTTTAGATCTGGTATTATGAAACCACCAGTTTCATCTTTTTGCTTGGTAATGTTTTGGCTATTCTGGGTTTATTGTTATTCCAAATAAATTTGAAAAATTTTTTTTATATTGTAAAGAATGACATTGGTATTTTGATGGAGATTGCATTGAATGTGTATAGTGCTTTTGGCAGATTGGCCATTTTAATTTTATTAATTCTGCATAATGAACAGCATGGAATGTCTTTCCATCTTCTCAGGTCTTATTCAATTTCTTTCTTCAATGTTTGATAATTTTCATTGTAGAGGTCTTTTACTTCCCTTGTTAGATTAATTCCCAAGTATTTTTTTAAAGAGAGAGGGACAGTGAGAGAGAGAGAAAGAGAGAAACAATTTTTATATAGTTTCTCATGTGCCTTCTGTTGCTCCAAGACTTCACTGAGCATGTGGTGCTGGGGTTTGAACTTTCGTACTTGCACATGCCAGGCAAGCGCCATAACTGCTGAGCCACCGCTCCAGCCCAATTCCCAAGTATTTTATTATTTTTGAGGATATTGTGAATGGGACTGATTTCCTGATTTCTACTTCTGTCCTATTATTGTTTATGTATAGGAAAGCTATTGATTTATGGGTGTTGATCTTGTAGCCTGCCACTTAGTTAAATCTGTTTATAAGCTCAAGCTGTTTCTGGTAGAGTTTATTGGATCTTCCAGATATATGATCACATTGTCAGCAAAAATGGATAATTTGACTTCCTCTCTTCCTATTCTTATCCCTTTAGTTTCCTTTTCTTGCCTGATTGCTATGGCTAGGGTCTTGAGTATGATATTGAATAAAAGTGGTGAGAGCAGGTAGCCTTGTCTTGCCCTGAGTTTGTTCATGATTTCAGCTCTGATCTTGATTATTTCCTGTCTTCTAATGGCTTTGGGATTAGATTTTCCTTCCTTTTGTAGGGATTTGGTGTGGAGCATAAGCTTATTTATTCTAGATCTTTTCTTATTTTTAATGTAGGCACTCAGGGCTATAAATTTTCCCCAGAGGTTTTGATATGTTGTGATTTCATTACCATTTGTTTCCACGAATTTCTTGATTTCTGCACTCATGTATTCTTAGATCCATTCTTCATTTAATAGGGTATTATTCAATCTCCATGTATATGTTTATTTTCTGTTATAATTTTTGCTGTTAATTGCTAGGGTCATTATGTCATGGTCTGATAGGATACATGGATAATATGTACTTTTTATATTTGCTGAGATTTCATTTGTGAACTAGAACATGATCTATTTTGGAGAAGTTTCCATGTGCTGCTGAGAAGAAAGTAAACTCAGCCAATTTGCAGTAGAATATTCTGTTGATGTCTGTGAAGTCTATTTGGTTTATGGAATTGTTTAGGCTGGAAATCTCTTTATTTTATTTTTTATTTTTTGGTTTGATGATCTGTCTATTGGTGATAGAGGGGTACTAAAGTTTCCCAATATTATTGTGTTGAGGTCCACAAGTGGTTTAATGTCATGGTAATTTATCCACATAGTTGGGAATGTTGGTTGTTTGGAGAATATACATTTAATATGGTTATATTTTCCTATTGTATTGTTCCCTTTATTAGGAGGTAGTGGGATTCTTTATCTCTTCTGATTAGTTCATGTTTGAAATCTTCTTTGTTGGATATAAGTATTGTAACATCAGTTTGCTTTTTTGGGCTGTGTCCCTGGTAGAATTTTCCATCCTTTTACCCTCAGTCTGTGAATATCATTGGCTATAAGGTGGGTCTCCTGTAATTAGCATCTTGTTGGATTTTATTTTTTTGATCCAATATTCTAATCTGTGTCTTTTGATTGGTGCTTTGGGACCTTTCACATAAATATTAGAAATGTTATGTAGTTATGATTCATAGTCATCATGTTTCATTAGTAAGCTCTGTGCTTTCTTGGTTGTCCATTGATATCATGTGCCTTCATTGAATTTCTTCTGTTTGTGGGTTTTGAGGATTATTTGCTTGTTCTTCTATCTGGAATTTATCCTTGAAGATTTTTTGTAATGCTGGTTTTCTGTTCATGAATTTGCAAGTTTGACCTTATTGTCAAATGTTCTTATTTCCCCATTGAATTTAAAGCTGAGTTTTGCTGGGTATTGTATTCTTGGCTGAATGTTTTAGTCATACAGACATTGAAAGATCTTCTTCCAGGATCTTCTTCCTTCTAAAATTTGAGCTGAAAATTCAGACATGATCCATATTGATTTGCCTCTGATTGTAATTTGGCGTTTCTCTCTTGTAACTTTTAATATTCTTTTCTTGATTTCCCTGTTATGCATTTCGAATATGATGTGTCCCAGTGAGCTTGTCTTTCAATTAGGCCTATTGGGCATCCTATATGCTTCCTGGATGAGCATATCTGGATATATTCTAATATGGGGAAAATTTTCTTTAACTATTTCATTGAGAATATTCTTTATACCATTCATTTGCATTTTGATTTCTTCTTGTATCCCAATTACTCAGATTGTTTCTTCTGATTTTGTCCCAGACATTTTGAAAAGTCTGCTTGTGTTCTGTGAGTTTTTTTCTCTTTTTTTGTCATCTGTGTGCTCAACCTTGCTCAGTCTGTCCTTGTTGTTGAAAGTTCTTTCTTTAGGAGCTGAGGTCCTGTTTTCTATGAAAGTTAGTTTATTATTAAATTCTTCCATTGTTCATCTGATGTGATTGACTGCAGATTTTAGTTTCATTACTTCCTTTTTCACTATGTCTATTTTTTTGATAATAGAGTTTTTCATCTCTTGAGTTTTCTCACTTAGTCCCTTCACTAAATCTTCTTTTAGTTCATTTTTACTTTTAGTAATAAGATCATTGATGACTTTTTATGGGTTTTCATTGCACTCCATGTCTGTGGGCTCCTTGGAAAGGGAGTTGTGGGCTTGAGGCAAACCTTTTCTAGTTTGATTCTTCAACTTTGAAAGTCTCCTGGATCTTTGAATTGAGATACCTTGTGTGGAAGCAAGGCAGGTTCCCAGGTGCTTCTTCCTTGAAGGTCAAAGGGTCAGGTCAGATATTGCTCTCCTCTGTCAAGAAAGCTGATTTTGCCTGGATCCTCATTTTGCTACACCTTCTGGATCTAAGCTTCAGGACTCAGATCTGGAACTTGGTGGTATTGCAGTACAGCCCGCTAGGTTTTTGAACTCAGTGGTGAGGGTGCTTGGCTGGGTCCTGGGGCCTCAGAGATGTGAGATAGGCTGGAATGGGCCTGCCTACATGCTGCGCTGGGGCCTGGGATCATTGGTGATGGGGATGGTTCCAATATACCTGGACCTGCTGAGTATGTGCCATGGCTGCACAGAGTCCCAGTTTAAGGTCCTCAGGGTGTCCTGTGTGCCTGTTATGGCTGGGGCTGGAGTCTTGGGCCTGTGCTGGAAGGATTGGTTCTGGGTGCATGGTCTTTGGGGATATCCTGTGTGCCTGCCCAAACACAGCTGGAGTCCTGGGCATCTACTGTGGTGGGGTGGGGTCCAGGCACTGGGTCCTTGGGGGTGTCCTTCACATCTGCTGGAGCCAGGTCCAAAGGCCTGGGAGGGCAGGGGCTGGGCAGTGGTCCTCAGGGGCATCCTGCGTGCCTGTTGGTGCCAAAGGTCTGGGCTGTGGCAAGTAGGGTCTTGGTGCAGGGTCCATTTATTGAAATTTTAAAGAATTTTTTCTTTCATTTTCTAAACATAGGCAAGACAGTATGTTTAGTCTGCCATTTTTAATAGGATCTCCCCACTCCCTTTCACTTTATTACTAAGAAACCACAGAGTTTCCTTAAGGGTGTGTAGACATTTAGAGGAAGAGTTCTCATTGTGTGTCTCTCATAATCCAGGGATATCTTAGTTTATCTACTGTGTTCCTGGGAAATTTTGCTTAAGTCACATTGATTAAGTCATATGGGAGTCTTTTTTAAAAAGCATCAATGAAGCCATTATCATCATTATTGTCAAAAAATATTTCTTTATTTTTAACTTAAATTTAATTTTATTTATTTTTTGATGTTGGGGATTGAACCCAGAGCCTCATGCATACTAAGTACATGCTCTACTACTGAGCTGCATCTCCATTCCCCAAATATTTCTTGATTTCATCCATTTAACCAGCATATATTGAATACCTTGTGGAGTTTACCATCTAGTGGGGAAGACAGATGTCTATCAAATAATCACAGTGAAATTGTCTCTCCCAGCTGTGTGGCCACTGTCACTTCATTTAACCTCTCCAAGTGAAGTTTATCATCTGTGAAATGGTGTTAATAACTTGTAAGGATTAATGAGATGGTGCATGGAAAGAGCTTAGCACAGTAAGTGACCCACTGCAAGCTTTTGGTTACAGAGCTATTATTCTCATTATTACTAGCTGTGAGGGAGTAATGAACAGTGTTATGAGAGATTATAAGGGGTGCCTATGTGTGTGCATGCAGCGAGATTGTCCTAGTGTGGGTCTCACCTAATGTGTTTATGAACCTACCATTTACTGGAAGCATTTGGTCAGATGTTTAAAAGGAATCCTGGTATCAAAATTTTCCCAGAGGGAGCAACTATACTTTGATTTAGTGGTTTTATGAATAGTGATTTATCAGAGAGTGTGTTTGTTTCTATTTGTTTGGGTGTTGAGCCAGGGCCTCTGATGGCCATGAGAAATTATGCAATGTCCATAGAGATGTAGAACCACATAATGAAATTTTACAAGTTTGAGCAATGTGGCTGTTAGAAAAGAATGGAGACCCCAGGGACGGGAAATGGAAAGGGTTGGTATGGAGATGTTGTGTACAGTGTTTTACATTAGTCATGCTTCTGGGTAAAGTACTTGAACTATTTGGAGGCAGAAGGGGAGAAGGTGTATTGGTTATTAGCAGGAAAGGAACTGACTTCTGAATCTATCACAAGGAAAACAAAATTGAGGTTCCCAACTAAGATCTTGAGAGCATGAGCCAACCCTGGTCATGAATCAAGAAAAAGATCACAGAGAAGAAGTCAGGATCTTGGGGGAGAAGAATTTCTGGGCATCAGAAAAGTGAAATCATGGGCATCATGAAACAGGAAGGGAAGGACAGAGGAGAGGCAAAGAATGCACTTCTGGATTATGTTTTGTCTGCAAGACTTGGAGACATGAAGAATTTTGAATTTGTAGAAATGTTTCTGGTTAGGGAAACAATTATGAATATGTAAACATGGAAATATCTTTGAAATATAAAATGTAAACAAATCACCCTTGGAGATAGGTGTCTTCTCCCTGAATTTCCCTAAAAGGAGAAATACACAAGTCAATAAAGGATCAGGAGGCACTTGCTGGAAGAGGATGAGGAGAGGCATCACCAGCTCCTTTCCTTGTCCCCTCCTCTTTGGTGGAGCTGGTTGATTGCTTTAGGTAGTTCCACGGTGGCTGCTCTTCATCTTCTTTCAGAGAGACCACTTTTCCTTTTATAGACATTGCCAAGCTTTGATCATGTTCAGGGTATGTGGAGGTTTTTTAGCAAATCTAAGGAATGATTAATACTCAGCTCGGGTGGTTCCTTCTGGTGGGAAGGAGTGTGCACAGGGCAGACATTTGAGCTTCACAGAGATGCTTCCATGCGTTCTGGCAACCCTTTACTCCTAGAGATCTGTCTTCTTCTGCGGAGAGTGGCCTGAGCTCCTCCCAGACATCTGTGGATTGATCACTGATGTGCTTGCTCAAGTCTGCACTTACTTGTGCTTTGTCAATCTGGCCTCTGATACAATAATCGAAGATATTGAGCCCAGGTCTGGACTCTAAGACCTCCAGCCCTGAAGCTTACAGCGATACTCTGGTATCTGAGGCCTGTGTGGGGCGAACTTGTGAAGCCTCAAGTTCTAATCCCTTCCCCCAGAAGTGAGCCTGTCTATGTGCCAAGATCAAAGCTTTTGGAGTCACAGAGTCTGGGGCTCCATTCCCAGCTGGGCTACTTCCCAACGTGTCAATTTGGGCATTTAATTCTTGGATCCTGATTTAGCTCATTTATACACTACACAATAATTCTAAGCCTGGAAAGGCATTGTAAGAATTACAGATGAGGTCCTCAGTCATCACTGTGGGTAAGAATGGTAAGAACTGATTCAGGGAGCTGGCCTTGCCCGAGAACCATAAATCATCATTAACCAGCCAATTTGAATAGAGCTCAACATGATGAACATAGAAAGTTGCTCTTGTAAGAAGCAGCTCCATTGTAGATCACCAACGGTAATTTGGGGTGTCTACTCATGCAACCTCTATTTAGGGTCTTTCCCTTCTCATAGCAATTTAATACCTGTGGCTTATATTTGTTGATGAATAGTCCTTTTATTTCATCTCAGTTTTGCTGTGAAAATTCAGAGTAAATGTCATGTACAGGTGTAGCCTATGTTTTAGGACAGGCTGTTCCAAACACATCTTTCAATTTTGTAGAAAAATCATTTTTTCTTTTCTGTACCATGCAGTAACAGATCTTGATAGAAACCTATAAAAATATAATTTTATTCCTCTGGATGAGACAGATGACAACAATATCTGCATTCATCTGTGTCACACTCAGGACCAGGAGAGTCCCTGAGTGCCAAGCAATCCTGTTTGTACCTTAAAATGTTCCCAGTGCCCAGCCTGGAGATCTTCGGACCTGAATTTTCGTTCTTTTGTTCATCAAGGTATTTTGGTGGATAGTCAATGCTGGGTGCCCTGGATGCTGGGACACTGCCCTGAGTAAGACAGATGTGAGTTTGCAATTCAGGGGGAGATCGATGTTCAACAGGAAATTGCACCAAGAATTAATGACTACTGATAGACACTGAAGGAAAAAGAATAAAAATGTAAAATTGGGACCTAATAATGCCAGGATATTTTGGGCTCAGGGGATTTTCGGAGCCCTGACTGCACTGAACTGGATCTACGGGAGTTCTTGCTACTCACCCAGTCTAGACACCTGAAAGAACTGTGTTTGAGGCAAGGTTTGTGCTCTAGATAGAGCTGAGGCTGCTTTCCTCTCCTGGAGCATGTTTTAAGCACCTGCTGCATCCATGTTGCTTCATTCAGTCCTCACTGAACCCCGGTGTGATTGGTGTAAGGTCTACCTACATCTAAACTAAGAAAACAGCTTCGTAAAAATTACTGTGTCTAGTTTCCCCTAGGTAATAATCAGCTGAGTCTAGAAAATGTCCCCTTATCCATGTAGTCTTCTCTCTACAGGGCTTTTCCTTTAAAGTATTTATAGTAACAGCCTTTCCCCCTGGAGATTAGCTTGGTTATATAAAGCTGTCGGAAGAGGGATATTCAGTTTGAGTTGGGGGCGGAGGACCAGTTCTCCATCTGCCAGTCTTCCCATCGCCCCCCAGGAAGCCTCTGGATTATCTGGGAAAGACCTAACAGCTGTGTGCAGTATGGGTTTTCAATTCAGGACTCCACTCCCTATTGTATTTCTCAGCTCGCAAACCCCTGCAGCTTAGTTACTACCGGATGAGCGCAATTAAATGCCAGCAGTTACAGCTCTGTGACTGTAAGGGAGACCTCTATAAACTCAGTTAATGAGCAACCCCTGCTAAATATTCATGAGCATTGATATTGGCCAAGTCTTCTTAATCTCAGGCTCATTTGTAATTTCACCCACGATGCTTTCGTGTAAGCAAGGAGGCTGAAAGGGTCAGGGGAGTGCACCTCATTTCTAGCAGGTGCACACTGAGTATTTGTTGATTTGATTTCCTAGGTTAGCCCCAGGGGAGGAAATATTTGAGTGCCTATAATACACTTGCTTCTAATACAATGCTTCTCCCTCTGGGTCATAGCAAAGATGTCATCAGTCTGAGCTCTGCCCCTGAAGACTTTACAATCCAATTGAAGACAGAACATGTGCGATGAAACGATTAGGCAATCCTCTCCGATGGAAAGTGATCAAGTGTCAAATCACGATTGTAACTACTGGTGCTCTCAGAGGTCAGAGAAGAAACAGATTAACAGGAAGGAAATGGAGTAATGGGGGTTAACTGGGAAGCCAAGTGGCTCCTCTTGCTGAGTCTTGATAAATTGGTAGGAATCGGAGTTGGAGAGAAAGGGTTTAAGGTCAGGGCAGGAATCAACATGGCTCGGCAGAGGAGAAGCAGGAGGGAGAACTGAGTATAGGAGGACAGGCTGGAGTAGAGCAGTGAAATGACATTGAGGAATGAGTGGGGGATCAGCCAGTGGAGACACCCTCGGTGCAGGACCAAGTCACCAGAATGCAGAAGAACCAAAGGAATCAATAGCTCCAGCAACTTGCCCAACCCCTGTTGGTTTCATAGCATATGAACCAGGGTATATGAAGCCAGACAGGAGCTGTTACTTGATTTTGTGGGCAACAGGGAGCGTCATTAAAGGCTCTTGGGGGGGGGGGAGTCATATTTTGGAACTATTACCCTTCTGACATGCTTTTTTGTTGCTGAAAAATTATTTATTGAACAATATTTATCATGCACCTATTCTGTTTCATCATTATGAGCACAAGCAACAGAATCATGAAAAGAATACAAGATGTTATCTACTATAGAACTTAGATTCTAATGGAGGGAGATGGATAATAAGAAACTCAATAAATAAGACAATTTCAGATGCTGATAAGGGCCTAAAAGATAATAAAATAAAATAGATGCATGCTTAGATAGGATGATAAGACGTGTGGCATTTAAGCAGAGGCCTAAATGATGGAAAGGATTTTAAGAGAGGAGAGTTCCAGTCAGAGGATGCTGCAAGTTCAGTAGCTCTGCCACAGGAACCAGCTTAGTGCTTATTCAACAACAGGAACAGTGTGACAGGAGCGTTAAAGAGGGTTGTAGGAAACGAAGCTGGTTCTGTTAGTTTCTAGGCCAAGTTCTGGGTCGCAGTCACTGAAGGTGATTTTGTAACAGTTCTGAGAAATTTTCTGTCTAGGATATGTGATAAATGCATCCCTAGAACTTAGGTACTAGTTGTAAGAATACATAAGTTTTGTTTCTGTACTATCAGTTAAAATATTACCCAGAGTACTCTTTTCTATATCTATTTATCTAAAACTTGACCCATGTTGGACTTTTTTTTAATTTGCTCAGCATAATTTTACATATTGGAGGGAATCATTGTTACACATTCGTGAATATATGGTACTGACAAAGCAAGTTAAGGTGATCCTAGTCCATGGTCTCCCACTTTGACCACTCCCTGCTACCATATTTCCCCTACTTTACCCCATGTTAGTTGGGCTTCTCATGGGAGTCAGGGGTTCCCAGCTGCATTGATAACCCCCTACCCCTCCCTCCAGCTGCATTGATAACCCCCTACCCCTCCCTCCAGCCGCATTGATAACCCCCTACCCCTCCCTCCAGCTGCATTGATAACCCCCTACCCCTCCCTCCAGCTGCATTGATAACCCCCGAATCCCTCTTTCTCCTCCCTCCCCGCTTTCTTCTCCCACTTTCATAGTTATGGTTCCCCCTGCTTATGTAAAAATTCACCCACGTTAAGTTTATTATTGAGCTTAGCTAGCTTTCAATCTGTCTTAGATTTTACTCTAGCTTCCACAAATTTAAGAAAACATTCGGCCTCTAAGTCTCTGAGTTTGGGCTATTTCACTCAGCATAATTTTTCCCATCTCCATCCATTTGGCTGCAAATGCTGGCTTGCTTTTGAAGGATGGAGAGGACATTGTTCCCCTTTGTAAACACCCTAAACTTGAGCCTTCCCACGCTTGCAAGCTGCTCTCATTTTTCATGACTGTCGTGATATACCAGAGGCAGGCTGCTTTATGAAGAAAAGAGGTTTATTTTGGGTATGGTTCTGGAGGTGCAGGGTCTAGGGGGCCTTAGGTGGCAGATACCTGAGGCAGTGCCGAGCATCACATGACAAGAAACAAAGAGACAGACAGTTCCAATGTCTCTGTGGGGTCTCTTGCAACTTCTTATAAAGCCACCAGAATCTTATCATGGGGGCTTTCTCCTAATGACCTTATGGAATCCTAGTCATCCCCAGAGTCCCCATCTCCAAATACCACAGTTGGATTGTTTCCCTGATGTTAATACCATTAATGTATGACTTTGGAAATTAAAGACCTGTATGATTGAGGCGGGGGTCCAAACCATTGTACAAACTCAGGATGATGATCTCATGTGGAGTTAGTTTTGTAAAATTCTTGACAATTACTTCTTTTTGGATAAGAGCAGTTTCAAAAAATTGTAAATATTAATGCAAATGCTCTTATGAACAGTACTTTGGCAAACTGATGGAGTTAACACATAATGAAGCATGGACATGCCTCACCGAGATAACTATTAGACAATGTGATGTTCCTTAATAATATTGCATTGATATGTTTGCAAACACAGGAGGCAAATCAATAGATCAAACTGTTAGGTCAGGCAAATGCCAAGTCTGACCTCTATAATGATGATGTCACTTATGTACTGATCTCTGTGACTGAGGAATGTAGGTATTCTCTCCAAATTTATTTTAGGATCTACAGTCTAGGTCTCCACAACTTAAAAGGAAGAAAAACCTGAGTCCCTCCAATCAAAGTACTGGAAATTAAATGAATTTAGTGTCTCAGAGCCTGTCACTGTGAGTACATCATAATAATGATGAGATATGTTCTTTATTAAATGTTCAGCTTTTGGTGAATGAAAGCACTTTATGTTCTTATCTCATTGAATCTTAAAAAAAAATCCACTGATGTATGTGCTTTTGTTATCTCTATAGGAAACTAGAGATCCACTATTATCCACTATTACACAGCTAGGGAAAGGTGGGACTCAGGATGTGAATCTCTATCTCCCTGATCAGATTCTATTTCTTGAGCCACCTCCTTACCTTGCTGCTCTATTCAGATGGTGAAGATGGTGGTTGGGATTTCTGTGGCATACACTTTCAGTGACTTGCCTGAGAGAGATTTTATTTGGACATGCAATGTACCGCCAAAAGCCTTACCAGATCCTCTGGTGCCTCAGTGTGGCCAGTGGATGAATGTCTGGCTAATGAGGCAAAGGCTGGTGGTTCTATCTGATTTCCTTGTACAGACATAGATCCTTCCAGCAATTTCCTCACTCCTATTCCTGTCTGGAATGTGGAAGCAAAGACTTGAGGGATAACAGCCATTTTACAATCTTGCGACCAAAAGTCAGATGCTAAGATAGCGGAGGAAGAACACAGAACTAACTCAAGTCTGTGATGACGGTGTGGGTCTTGGCTCACCTGCATCTTAGTTTCCTAGTATGTGATAAAAACACATCTTACCATTTAATTACATCTATTGCTTGCATCTTAAAACAGTCTTAGCCAGTGAGACCTTTATCACGCTTGACGAGCTCTTTCAACTGTGACATTGGAGATGAATAATTCTTTGTGGTTGGAGTTTTGTGTTTTATGGGAATTTTGGTGGCATCTCTTGTTTTCCTTCCTGTAGTTGTGATAACAAAAAATATCTTCACCCATTTCCAAATGTCCTCTGCCATTGTCATGCATCATCTCTTTGATCTGCTTCATGGTTTTGGAGGGAGGTAGAAGTGTTTGATTTGAAAGATGAGGAAACAGAGATTCTGTGACATGAAGTGATGTGCCAGGTATTCCAATGTTAGTAAATGACAGACCTAGGACCAGAGCTCAGGACTGTGGCTCTAGGTTCAGCGTATTTCCCATTGCAATGCCTTTGTTTTGGTGTTAAGGGTCCAATCTGATTGATTGGATGGACCTCTGTTTTAGATTCTGCCTAATTGTTGGAAGCAAGTATTGCTGCTGGCTATGCCAGAGTGTCTGGGTGACGGAGTCTAATGTCATATGTTCTCCCTTGCTCACTTGAGCAGGAAGATGCTACTCAACACTTTACAAGGCAATCCACAATGTTGATGTCAGCATCAGGGTGCAGTTCCATCGCCTTCTCCTGTTTTTCAAACATTTCCTTCATTGTTTTTCTATGCCCTACTGATACTGTAGACAACCCTTGGGAAGTTAGAAAAGTTGTAAAGATTCCATTTGATTGAAAAGTTGAAAAGATTCCATTTGATTGAGTTCATTTTGCCCCTGTTCCTGTGACAGCGAGCAGCAACAAACACCAGCCCCCTCATCACTGGGCCTGTCTTCAAGTCAAACGCCTCCTTTGCCTTGCTGGGAGATTCTGGATTTCTCAACTTGGATGGCCCGCTAGAGTCAAGTCCAAGTGGCATCTTCCTGAGTTCCAATTCTGGGCCTGTGAACAAAAGAACACAGACACTTAGCCCATGATTAGCTGCCAGGAAAGCTTCTTCAGTGGAAATCTGGAGCAGGAGCACCTCTTGAGGGAAGAGAACATTTTCAAGGGAGTTGGGCTTGATCAACCTACTTCAGCCTTGACCTTTGGCTCCATCACATTTTTTTTCTAACGGTTTCAACCCAAAAGTGGATGTATTTTTAAAGTGCATCTCCGTCTGCTGTCTTCAGAGAATCCCTGTGAAGTCTGCTAGACTTGCTAATAGCTACTGAAGCAGAATCCTGTTACCCAACTACCTGCCAACCTCTCTCTACATTTTCTGAGCTTATTTGGGAGAAGTTATTGGATTATTTATGAGCAAATTGTGAAATATTATTCTTGAGGAGTTTTTCACCACACCATCCTGTGACACTAATGTAGATAGATGAGCATGGCCAAAGGGTGCTTTGTAAAAATAAGAGAATAAAAATTTCTTGGTGACTTTGTCTCATTTTTCTCACCTATTTTTAAGTAGATTTTATTTTACTGTATTGCACACTGTCATTTTCACTTTTGAATAAGGGAGTAAGTAAATGAGTAGTAAATTTATGAACCTGATTTTGCAAAACACAAGTCCATTGCACCAGAAGGGAATTACACAATAATTTAAAGCAACAGTTATGGATCTGGTTCAATCTGTTAGCAGGCAGGTAAACAGAAAAGATAAAAAATGTAAGCTGATGCAGAAATATGAACAGGCTGTGTCGTTGAAAGACACGCCATTTCATGGAGTCTTAGTGTCTGCACCTCAGTAGAATCCATTCATCTATTGAGTGGGCAAATATTTATTTCATTTTAACCAGGTGGTAGCCGGGTATTAGACATGAGCATTTCAGGATAAATTAAAAGATGATATTCTTTTCCTGAAGGATTCGGTCTAATAGGAGAGTGAGATATAAAACTAACTAAATGTCTAACAATACAATGTAGAAATGTTGAGTGCTATAGGAAAGTAATGGAAAAGTGATCTAAAAGGGAAAACTTATGTTTGTATGACACTTTCTATTTTTTTATTAGAAAATCTTTATTGTGGGCAATTGAGGTATTCCCCCATCTCGTGATTCTGCTGTCAACAGGTTCTACTTTGCCCCAAATGATAGGAACATGTTGGAGGGGGCATTTTCTCTCTTCCCTGTTTACTTCCCTGAAGACAGTGTGAGCAATTGTGGGGAGCTTGATTTCCAGGGGGCTGCATTTCCCCCAAAACATGTGTAGTCGCTGCATTGAGGAGGGGACAAAAGCCCATCTCTAGCTCTCCTGGGTTCCATTCTATTGAGGTTTGGATTTTAGAGGCAATATAATTTGCTCTTCAGCTTCCACTCAGAGTAGAGATGCAGAGTTTACTCTTCCAAAGGCAGATAACGTTTAGATTTTGGGAGGGACATCAGTAAGAAGCTCATATTTTGGCCTTGGGTGCAAGCAACATTGTGTAATGACTCTTCATTATGGAACCCTGGTTATCAGATAATGTCTAGTAAAGCTATCATTGATATTTATCAATGATATTTTAGATATTTATCTCTACCAGTTAAAACCCAGAAGGCAAGAGAGACGAGTTATACACATTCCTGACATTTGACAATCTCATTTGATGCTGATCACAACCTTATGAGGAGGTTCTAGTGGGGATTATTTTTCTCATTTGCATACGATGAAGTAGATAGAGATTGAGGTTATGTGGCCATGAGTTCAAATCCTTGTTCTGTGACCTGTGAACAAGCTCATCTGGGAATAACTTCTTTAGTTTTTCTGTACCTCAGTTTCCTTCTCTGCAAAACTGAGATAGCATCATCATCTTTACAAGTTTTTATGAGAACTTGATATCATACATAGGGAACACTAAGCACAATGTCTCATGCATAGGAGTCACTCAATGACCATTTGACTTGATTTGGAGTTGAGATACGAAGCCAAACTACACAAATGAGACCAAGAAGTAACTGACTGAGCCAATGGAAGGTCATCGGAGAGATTCCAAAATGGAGTGCAGATATCTAGGGCAGTCTCGTGGGGACACCTGCTTTCTTTCAGAGAAGCTAAAATGAAATGGCTAAGGTTCAGACTGTGTTAGACTCACTGATTACCAGATTCTTGGAGAGATTCTGATTTTTTTCAGAGGGCCATTTGAGTAGTGAACTGTGTGGTATAGACACAATGTGTTCCAGGAGGAGAGAGACCAGATGACCTTTTGTTTCCATGTGTAGACAAGAGCTGTGCATCTCTCACTGCTCAATAAACATTAGGTGACCAAGTGCATAAAGGGACTCAGAAATAGGGAAACTCTGGGAGCTTAACTCAATGAAGAAGACTTACTGTAAAAGATGGCACTTGAAAAAGGTCAAAGAATGTGTGGACGCTGTAAGCTAAGGCAAAAAAGATACTTGGAATGGTTAAAAAAAAAAAAACCCTGCAGAAACATTTTATTGTATAAACTGAAGGACTGGGAAAGAGCTGATGAAATTTATGGATTGTTCTGAATTGCAGCGTGATATTCAGCAATACCATTCATATCTCCTAAGAAGATGGCAGCAGTCACTGGGTTGTCACTGTACTTTGTTCATTGGCCATATGAAGTCATGTTTTGCATTTGGTATTTTCCTTGTTGCTGGTGGCAACAATACTTCTGGATAGCACGTTATTTAGAATTATTTCTTCCTTTCTAGGGAAACTAGTGGGTAAATGTGGGAGGAAAAACAGCAAAATAGGGGACAAGCTTTGATGCACACAGAGTCCCTCCTACAAATACACTCAAGTCATAACTGAGCATTCACAGCACTCTTCATTAATTTCACGAAATTAATTTTTTTTCCATACTCCACTTTCTATGCTACAAAGCACTTTACAGTGAGAGGTAGAAAAAGATAATGAGATAATGCTTTATGGAACCATGCAGCAGCAAGTTTCCTATCATTAACAAGAGAGAAGAATATATTAAAAATGGTGTGGATAAAAGAAGAACCTAAAATAGCAACCAGAGAAGAGAATGCAGAAGGACGTGGCCCTTAAAGCCATTTATCTTTTACTATAAAAATAGCTTAACTTGCTGATGGAATTCCGGATGAGCCTGGGGGCTCAGAGTTTGCCCTTTCTGGATCGTATAGCCGATGGAAATACGTTCATCTTCTCTAGTTGCTCAGCTATAGGATAGTCTGGTTTAGTGGAAAGACTGTGATATTTAGAGGCAACCAAATTGAGTTAAAATCCAGTTCTGCCCTTCAATGGCTTTCCACGTTGGCTGTTGTGTGACTCAGCTTCTTTATTTATAAAATGGGTGCAAAAACTTGTCTCATAGAGTTATCATGAGAGTGACGTTGTAAATTGCTTTGGCACACTGCTCAGGACATGGTAGATGCTCGGTAAATGCTACTCACCTCCACTTTTGTTGGTGATGAAAGGCTGACAGGTCAGCTGATTTCTGGCTGTAGTGGAGTGTGTGTGTGTGTGTGTGTGTGTGTGTGTGTGTGTGTTAGGAGGAGGTACACAGGTGGTACAGGTTGTTATCTAGCATCCATTTTTCCCTTTTTCCAAGTTGGCAGAGCTCCAATTTTATCCTTCCTTCTCCTGAGTGACTCAAACAGATTCTAATTGGTTTAAGTCCATAAAGGTCCAATTCTCTTGACAATTACTTGTGTAAGGATGGGCATTATGATGTTCTACAGGTCAATGTGACAAAATGGAAATTTTACTGGAAGAATCTGGGGGAAGTTTCTTTGCTCTTTAAAAGAGATGTATACAGATAGAATCTACATGGGATATGTGGAATTGCAGCTGCCATCTTGGGGCCAGGAGTAAAATTAGCTCTAGATGATCATGATATATAAAAAGATAAAGAATCTGGGATTTTTTTTTAAAGAGAGCAAAGAGAGAGTGGAGTTGGTGGGGGACTCGAGGTAATCAGTTTTATTTATTTTTTCATCTGGCCTTTGTTTCTCTGACACTTATATGGTGTTGGGGTTCTCACCTGGGTCCTCATACATGCCAGGCAAGCACTCCAACTGCTGAGCCACCACTCCAGCCCAGAATCTGGGATTTAATGTTGGTGTTGCTTGCTAAATTAGCCAACTCTGTGGTGGTCCACCATTAAACATTTATTACGGGAACTCACATATCCATCTATTGTTTTAGTGCAGCTAATTTGCGTATTCTGTTAGCTGTAGGTAAAGGCAACCTAACTTGCACAAGAGGCTGTCAGATGGGGATCTAGAGTTTTATTCTGAATTTAACTTCTCTTTAAGTATAGAGGAAGATCTTTATGTTTCTTCACTGGTGCAGCTTTAAATTTGAAGGGGAATAAAAAATATAGGTTCCTGTATCAGCCTGTCCTAAACCACTCTCTGGGGAAGCTTTCAGAAATTAGCACCTCTCCCGCTCCTATAAATAGAGAGGTGTCTGTCTGGGTGTGGAGGAATTATATGCTGTTCAGCTATAAAAGGGGAAGCTATGGATAGTTTATTCAGCACCCATTCTATGCCACGGTGCTCTTACGTATTTTAGTCTCTATAATCAGGGTTTGAAAGGACATAGGTTGTGTTAACTGCAGTTGAAGATAGGGAAAGAGAGGCTCAGAAAAGATAAATCTAGTATAAAAGATGCCAGAATCAAGTTACTATTTTCTAGGTTAAGAGATGAGCATTCAAGAAAGTTCAGGGACTTATACAAGCAAATTAAAGACCAAGTCTGGTCTAGAATCCAGTTTTCTTGATGCTTTGCCCTGAACCTCTTAAACTGCCTACCCTAGCTGAGATTCTGTGATGCCAACAACGAATAGCGAAACAGAGATGTGCCTATTGAGTCACTCATTCATTCAGCAAGTGCTGTTGTGTACCTGGTATATAATCAGCCTTATGCTAGACACTGGGTACACAGTGATGAACAAAAAGGGTTGGTCCCTGTTGCTCCCTGGCTACTCTTTTGGGGTGTCATGGTTGGGACTATGACAGCTGGTGGGAGGGTCAGAGGAGGTTGGAATATGTTTTGTAGGGGTTGCAGAGAAGAGTAGGGCTTGGCAGGAAGAATTTCCCCAATAGATGAAGATAATTCTCAGGCCATGTTGCCTCTGTTGAGACCTGGTGCTTGCTTTGGGGGACAGAGTGGGGAAGGACAAGGGCTGTAAAAGTTAAAGCAGTCAGGCTGCCGGAGGTGGTCTACTGGGTGGTTCTATTTTATCTTGATCCTACCAGAAAGCCCTGGACATGGCCCTGGTGTTTAGATCACCCTGTGTCTCAATTAGTGGGTCACGTTTGGAGAAGGGTACAGCTTTTCTTCTTTCATTGTAAATGTCTTTTGGCAAAGCTCTAGAGGCCTAGACATCTTCTAAGGGAAACCCACAGGACCACTAAAGAAGTGGTGTGCTGGTGTAACAACCAGCTTTCTTGTGGGCAGTGGGGCTGAATTCTTGGTCTGTTCTATCTTCTTGTTTCTGTGGTATATATTCTCTCACTGGGACGGACATCAGGCCACCAGTGTGATGTCAATCAATTTTCAGAATTCTTCAAATTTAACAGTGGGCTCTTGGGAGCTAGTCTGAAGTGACCTTGGCTCCAATGCATCCCCAGGGAGAGGCCTGCTGGGCCACCCATGAAGTTTTTAGCTCCCTAACATCCAGAAGGGAGCGCATGAGGGCCACGGGTGGTACTGAGGGCTGGGACAAAATTAGCATGGGCACTTCCCCTGGCCCTCATGTTCACTTTCTTTACCTTTGCAATATAGATTTATTTCTAGACATCTCCCTTATTCCTACCCTCCTCCTCGGCACTTTATTTTCCCTTTTACCTTGGATTAAAAGATTAAAAAAAATTAAGCACTAGAACAAACATCTTGCTTTTTGTTTAAACAAGAGAGATTTTTCTTTTAGGCTTGTTATCGATTTTCCCGTTATTCCCACAATGTATCAAATTAGAAAGAAGTTGGCTTTATTTTTCCTGCAAAGAAAAACAAACACCTCATCCTCAAACCCATTCCTGTGAAGTGTGTTAAGAAGTGAATGTGGGCTGGAGTGTGGCTCAGTGGTTACAGTGCTTACCCAGCATGCACGAGTACACGGGTTCAAACCCCAGCACCACGTACACACAGTGAAGTCTTGGAGTAACAAAAGCCACGTGAAAATCTAAATAAAATTGATTGTCTCTTTTCTCTCTCTCTCTCTCCCTCACTGTCCTTCTCTCTTTAAAGGGAAATGCCCTGCACCAGCTTCTCAGGGCTGCCTAAACAGGGTCTCCCATTTCCAACACACTCCCATTTCCATAGCTGCTCTTGCCCTCAATATGGTTGGAATTTTATTTGTTCAACCTGTAAAGTAGAACTGAAACTATTACAGGCTCCAGATATGAATCCTATTAATGAAACAGCATTTAGAAAGCAGAGCATTGCTGTCTTGGCTATCACATCGGCTGTAGATTTGTTATAATGTTCTGAGGATACTGTCTGATCAGAAGCGTATTTTAAATAGCAAATTTCATGTGACTAAAGAGTGCAATTATTGGTTGCTATCTTCAGCGGACAGTTACAGGGCAGATTAAAAAAAATGAACATTCTTTAAAAGCAATTAAATGGGCGGGAGGCCAATTCTGGATATGGAAGGAAGAAAAAAAATTTAAGGAACTGAAATAGAATGGTTTTTGAAAATTAAAAAGTGAGTTAATTTGTCATCATTGGGCAGAAAATCCCCACAGATTGGGGAGAGGATCACCTGAGCTGCACTACTGGGTATGCCCTGGAGCTGAGTGACTGCTATCTTTGTTCCGTCTTAAACAGGAAGCATTTCCTGGACATCAGGAAGCCAAGGGTTAGAAGTTGCTGTGTCCTTTTATTCATGTAGAAAGACTTTGCTAATAACCACACTTGCCTAAAAGATGTTAGCAAAGAACATCTCAGGAAGAAACGTCTCCCTCCTCACCATCTATTCTGCAAACAGAGAGGAAGTAGAAAAGAGGACAGGTGGGAAATACTCCTGTTCAAAATAAAGCTTCCCAGGGGTATAGCAGAGGGACCCCAGCTCCGGAGTCAGGCACCTGGGTATGAATCTTGGCCCTGTCACACCATGACTATGGTTATGAGCAAGTTCTTAACCTCTCTGAGCTTTAATTCCCCTATCTGAACCTGGTACAAGGGCACCTAGAGTTGATGAGAGAATTAAATGCTAAAGTAATAGAACACATACATAGTACATGTTCAATAAAATCGTTCCCTTCCCTGGGGCTCTGAGCCAAAACACAGGCACAGCTATGGTACATGTGCCCGACAGCCTTATTTGATGGTATTTCCTGCCACATTTGATGAGATTCTGTGGGCCAAGGCTGGTGACCTTTGGGTGGACAAATGGGCCTCAGAGGACATCCCACCCCTCTCAGGTCCTCAGTGCAGCGAGACTCACAGGTACCAGGAATCTTGCCTGGGGGGTGGGGGGAGTAATCCTGGGCACATAGTGTCCTCACTACGAGCTAGCTCCAATCTGTAAATGGGGTGGGGGGAGGTTGATGGGAGCCCATTTTACTTTTTTGATAGAGTTATCATTGTATTATTTTCTGTATAAATGCAGTATTGGCTCATATTTGGAAAAAGAAATCAGCAAACACAAAGAAACCAAGAGAAGAAATAAATATACTCATAATTTCCCACCCACATTATGACAGTATGTGATTTTCAAACTTTTCCATTCTTACTGAAAGATTTTATTTCCTTAGAGTTCTACTTCATGTTATAAACCTAAAATTTCTTTCACTATAAACATCATGTTTTAATTTCAGCAACTTACTATCCCCCACTTCCGGGTCTTTGCACATAACTGGCTCTCTGGGGCAACTCCATGGCTAATTCTGATTCTATGATTTCCTGAACCAGTAGATAAAAAAAGTGTGTCCTGATCTAGGGCGTATTTTTCCAGATCTTTCCATAATTTTCTGTGCCACAGTGATAATAGCTCCTTACTCTGGGTAGTTAAAACCATGAATGCTTAAAAATTTTAGTTTTGTTCATCTGTTTTGCTTATTTCTTCATAACAAACACATATTTCTTTTATAACAAGGAAAAATGTATTGAAACCTCCTTGCAAATTGTGTACCATCAATACTAAAATATAATCAGGGCGCACACACATACATATATAGAGAGGTATATATTTGTATATATGTGTGTTTTAAAATCTATATAGTTACGTATATGAGTGAATATGTATATATGTTTTATATCTATATACCATGATCACATGTTGTCATATACATTTTGCCACATTATTTTATTGGTTGCACAGTATTCTTTTATATGGATATAACATAACGGATCTTATATTTTGAGGTATTTATTTGGGCTTTTCCAATTTTTTTATTATTAGAAATGATGCTTTATTGGATATTCTTTCAAATATCCTTAATTATTGAATCTGTATTTTAAAAATCAGTTAGTAAACATATTAAAGATAAAATGTATTCTAACTTTCAGTACTGTGAGCATTACTTAGGTTCCCAGGCTAGCTCCACAGCCAATTTCATGCATAATATAGTTAAATTAGGATTTCCATACTATTGTATTGCAGTGGGTTTAATCATGTTCTCTGCTCACCCTCAAATATGTTCAAGGCCTAAACCCCAGTGCCTATGAATGTGATCCTATTTTGGAAAAGTGTCTTTCCAGATGTAATCAAGTTAAGATGAGATCACAGGGGCTTAGGATAGACCCTAGATCCAGCAACTGGATCTTCATGTGAGATTTGGACACAGGGAAAGGGCGCAAAGAGGGGTGTTTTAAGAAGGTGGAAATTGTTATTATGGGGGCTGTCACAATTCAAGGACAGCCAGAAGCCACCAGAAACTGAATTCATAAGGAGCATGGCCGTGCTGACACCTCAGTTTCAGAATTTTAGCTTCCAGCCTGCGGGAGAATAAATTCCTGTTCGTCTAAGCCGCCCAGTTTGTGGCCCTTGTTTATGGCAGCCCTGGAAAGCAAACCTATGTACCCAATCACCTTTTGGAACTTAGCTCCCCATAGAATGAATATTATAAAGGGCAGCTATATTCCAGATATAGCCCTCAGAAATATTGAGTGCCTAATATAGTTGAAGTGCAGCACTGTAAGCTCAGCGTGGGTGAAAGCAGGCTTTTCCCAGAGCGCCCACGCTCCACACCCTCCTGGCCACTGGGCGTCCCTCGCCCCAGACTAGCAGTTCTCTATTCTGCTGGGAGGTGTCGCTTTAGGCAGCGGGTTCCAAGGTGCAGGGCTAACACTTGAACTCAGCCAAAGTTTAGTGACCCCTGCTGCGCTGGTTGGGAGTGGCCAACCACAGGAGACCAGTCCTGCGTGGGAGCGCAGTTCAGGGGAGGGCGAGGCAGCCAGAGATTTGGAAAGACGGTAAATGTGAGCTCTCCAGGAACCTCGTGGGGCTGGGGAGGTGCTCCAGGGCCTGGCATCAGAGCGAGGAGGGCAGGGCTGCCGTCCTTTGCTGGCATCCGCCTTCATGGGCGGTACTAGCCTCAGGGAGGCTCCTGGAAAGTGAGTGGGGACCCTAAGAAGAATGGGAAGGGTTGGGAACGGGTGG
Source organism: Aplodontia rufa (assembly GCA_004027875.1). Lineage (NCBI taxonomy): Eukaryota > Metazoa > Chordata > Mammalia > Rodentia > Aplodontiidae > Aplodontia > Aplodontia rufa. The sequence goes on along the minus strand of PVKS010013117.1, from coordinate 15,105 downwards.
CTGTGTCTGTTAGTTAAGTCCTTGTTTGAAGAATTGCCTTGTGGATGTGTAGGAGATAGAAATTCCCTTATGAGAAATTCTCTTTCAGATTCATCTGTGATTCTTGTCACTTCGGTGTCATTTTTAGCGCTTGCTCCACCTTATCCTTATTTCCTATTTGTACCAGACCAAGAAAACCCATCTGTGACTCCAGTTTGATTTCCAGACGTCTGTGGGCTTGGTAGGATGGCGTCCTCATGTCTGCTTAATTGGCCTAATCCATCCAAGCTGAGTAACTGAGGGCCAGCAAAAATGAGTCCCACACTAATGTCAGAGGCTTGCTTGCTGCTGAGAAGATTGATTCAATGCAGCGAGTTGATGTATTAGAGCCATCCTTTATGTCCCGCATGTTAATGATTAGAGGAAACAATTTTTCACCTAACCGAAAAGGAAAAAACAAGATGTGGATTCTCATGGCTAATTACCTGGATATGGGAAAATCTGAAAAAGAGTCCAGCAGCCATGACTTTCATGATTTAATAAGAAAGCAAATGTATAGCTGCCTAATCTCTCAGAGTGTAGAATATTGCTATCCCAAGGCTAAGGTAAGGACACATGATATAGATAATTCTTAGGCAACACTGAGAAGGAGCTCTCAGTGGAAATTGCTCTCAGTTGCTGCCGTCTCTGGTTTAACTGAAATCCTAAGTGTTTCAAATTGGCTGAACTCCAGTGCTGACATTTTCATAGCAAAGCTACTAAAATATTTGCAAATTGAATGCTTGGATAGCTCCTAGGCAGCTACACAAGCCCATCTTATTTACATTGCTCTGATTTTGAAACTTTACTTTGTAGCTTTATACATATTTTGGACATTGGAAAAGTTTTTTTGAAACTAAATCATGGACCTCCTCATGAATTTATTTCTAATGGGTTCTCCAAGCCATTGCTACAGTGTCCCCTTGTTTTCTTCACATCATATCACAAGCATTTTATCATTCCTTTATCAGTCTATGTTCTCTTTCAATTTGTAAGTTTTAACATTTGAATCATTTTACGGTGACTATATGCATCCTGTTATCTACATTTTATGTTGCTTTCATGTGACCAAGAAGGAATTTTTAAAACCAAAATCAAAACCTGCAAATTCCATGAAGATATTTGTGAAAGGTCCCACCAAAAGTTTGTGACATTTCAGGTTCTTCCAGAAAAAAATTTGCTATCATGGTGGTGCTTTAAATTAAGCCTTATGGAGGTTTTCAACCCACCTTAGATACTGGTGACATTAGCTCAGTACTGCTTGGCTAAGAGAATTGCTTGTAGCCTGGCACAGCCTGATGGCACAGGTCAGGGTGGAAAAAGCTAGGAAGGAAGGACAGCCCATCATGACCTGTGTGACCCTGCCCTCCAAGATAGGAGTCATGCACAACTCTGGCTTTGACCCCACCATCGCACTATCTGTCCAATGTGATGTGACTGTAAGAGAAACATTTCTAGGTCAGGGTAAATGGAGGTGGCCTGAGCTGAAATCCTGGCTCACAGCTGAGTGACCTTGGATGCAGTTTTGGAAACGCAGGTTAGGCTGCTGAGATCAGAGTTGCCACTCGCAGTGGCTTTCACAAGGTGGATGCTGTAGTTGAAAAACAGGTTTGGTGGGAGTCCAGGGTTGCTACGAGACCTTGACAGCATTGGAGAATAGGCCCCTTGTATCTTGGTCCTTTACCAACCGTGACTTCATGTGAATGGTCAGAAATGCCAGTCACATGTTTGCATTTCAGCCGCAGGTACTGCAGGATCAAACCCAGGGCCTCATGCATGCTAGGCAAGAGCTTTACCACGGAGCTACATGCTCGGGCTGCCTTTATTTTATGAGCCGAAAGTCACCTTATCATGGAATCTTAACATGTTCATGGGTATTACAAAGGGAGGCCTAGAGAACAGATATTTCTGGAGAAGAGGAAAAGAAAGGTGTTGTGCGGAGGGTGGGAGGGCAGCTGGCTTTTTCTGCCCCAGTTCCCTACATCTTGGTTTCCCCACATTGCAGGGAGGGATAATACTCGTTTCCCTCATAGGGCAGTGGTTGTGAGTGTTGATTTGTGGTTTGCATGGAGAGCTCTTGGCATTGCACCTGACATTGAGCAGGTGCTAAATAAGATGAGCTGGTGGATACAGTGCAGTGTCACCCATGGCTGTGACTTCCCATGTGTTAAATGATGCACAGAATTCTAGATATTCAAATGATGGTGGTCAGAGTGATGACTGGCAGGGATGTCGCTATGAAGCCATGCTCTGCAGAATCTTTCTGGCTGCCCCAAGTCTTCAGGCAGTACTGCCAAATGGTTAGAGCCTGGCCTCCAGAGCCACATTGTGGGATTTGAACCTGGCCCTGACCCCGAGGGGTGTGCTTCTTGAGGCAAGTAACTTTACCTCTCTGTACTCCAGTTCTCTCATTTCTGAAATGAGTATAGCAACAGTATCTGCTTAACAGGGTTGTGAGGACAATTAGATAAATGATTATTTATGAAATACTTGTGAAGCACAGAGAAATTACGATATGTTAGTACATATTAAATAGATAGATCTGTTTAGATGTGACATTGTAAAGTTTCCCCTCTACTAGGTTTGTCCACAGGGGGTTGATCCTTTACTTGTTTCCTAGAATGGAAGCCCATTCAGGAAGGGAATTTATGTCTCTATTGGAGTCCTGGGTCCTGCAACAATCCCTAACCCTTTGTAGGCACTGGATGGATACTGGATCCTGGAAGTGCGGTGTTCTTAAGGGACATGACACATGTCATAAGAGTCCTGACATCCTAGTTTCTATTGCATCATCTACCGAGGAGATAGCATGCCAACGTCGGAACAGTCACACACTGCAGGAAGAGTGCAGGATAACAAGCCTGTGGCTTGGAGCAAGAGAAGGAACACTGGGGCTGGGCTCAAAACCTGGATCTAGGCTTGGTTCTGCTCCTATGTACCTGCAGGGTGTGGTGACAGGGAAGATGTGAAAGCCTTAGTTTCTTCAACTGAATATAATACTTCTCTTATTGGGTACTTCGAGAATTAAGCATATGAATACATGAACAACATAGGGTGCTAGGGTGCTTCCTGTGTGGTGCACATGGTGAGCAGCACTTGTCGATCTGCTGGGAAAGGGTCCTTGCATGATGTGGAGGGCATCCGTGTGGGAGGACACATGACTCACAACGTTGAGGATCTTGTCCCACAGAAGCTGCCCTTGAAAGCAGAGAAAGCCCTGAGTTGGGCGTGTAACTTTTATTTGATGAGGGGAAGGCTGCTTTTCATGATGTGAAATCATTCTGATGTTTAGAAACAGCATTTGCTTTCAATTGAGAGGCTTTTTTTTTTTTTTAACAAAACAGGAAGATTCTCTGCTGTATTCTGAGAACACTGGCATCTCTGCTTTGAAGACATTGTCCTGTGAGGTGCTGCATACATCACAGGATGTACCTGTGTGCTTCTTGTGTGGCAGGCAGATGTGATTTCAAATTTGGGAGGCAAATAAAGAAGCCCTGGGAATCAAATAGGGAAAATATAAGTAAATGTGGAAATGAAAAAAAAAAAAGGGCGGGGGGGGAGGGATAGGAAGGGATAAAAGACAGAGCAGAGAGCAAACAGGAGGGCTTACTGTTGGCTTCCTTGCTTTCTGCCGCTAATGAGCCTGGATGGGACCTTGGCTGAATATGATTTCGGTGAGATTTGTTTTACCCTGGGGACACAAAGCCAGAAGCTTTCCTTGAGAACACACAGAATAAAGAAATCTTGTTCATTACAAATGGTAGAAGGAAGATCAGACTTTGATGTCTTTAAAATCAATTCAATAGAGAATGTTCCAGGTGGGTGTTATGCACAATGAGGAACAAGGATGTGACAAAACTCAGTTTCTGCAGGTAGGGAGCCTTGGACATAGAGAACTATTTTGCAACATATAATTTGGGGCCCATGATCTGACCTGGATCAGAGTCACCTCCAAGACAAGTATCCTGTCATTGCTACTGTCACTCCCCACACAAGGCTCTGTGGGCTCACCATTTGTCCATAGTGCTTGTCTGTTTGCTAGGGGCCTCCTGTCCAATCTGCCTATTGAATCTATGCTCAGCAGCCGAAGCTGTTTCATGCAAGTGACTTCTGGCCTTAGCCGTGTAAATATTACAGTGGACTTTGTGAATGCTTATGGTGGAAACTTTTCCATGTTGGTTACAGCCTGGCTACAGAGATTTTTGGTGTTTGGCAAACTTAGGGTGGGAAGGGGGACTGCTTTGGCAGCAGTGTAGTCTAGTGCCATTTCTAAAAGCATAGGGGGAAGGCTGCTGCTGATGTCATTTATTAGCCATGCACTCTCAAACCACTGACAGTAATGAAGGAAAATAGAGACACTGCACCAAAAACATGATTTGATAAGAAAAATAAAGCTCCCTAAATCTGGGAGACAGGATTAGACTCACTACGTCAGCTGGAGCAGCAGAATCTGTGTTGACAGTGGCAATGAGATGTCTTTCCAGGATTATGTAAAGAAGAGACATTAATTTGCTTATTTGCTCATTCAAAAGGCATTTACCAAGTACCTTCTAAGTGCCAAGAGCTGCAGGAGGGCTCAGGAATTCAAAGGCGTGTCTTGGAAATAACCCCTGTTACTGAAAACTCTGGCTAGAGAGGAGATAGACACGTAAATACATGTCATGAAATAATTGGTCTAATGTGCTGTGTGCGACACAGGAAAACAGTTCTCGGGAATATGAGAGGGAAATTTGAATAAAGCATCCTAAGAGGGTATTTTCTGGTTTTTTTTTTTTTTTTGTGTGTGTGTGTGTGTGGAATGAACATTATTACCATCTTAAGAAAGTAATAGGGGGCTGGAGCAATGGCTCAGCAGTTTGAGCACTTGCCTGGCATGTGTGAAGACTCAGGTTCAAGTCCCAGCACCACCTACACAACTAAGTGTTGGAGAAACAAAGGCCAAGATGAAAAAATAAAAACAAGATTGATTCTCTCTCTTTCCCTCTCTCCCTCTTTCTCTCTTAAAAAATAAGTGACAGACTGTGCATGTGTATGCGTGCACACACATCTACCTGTATTTACCAGAAGGCTGCAGGTGACAGCAGTCTGGGTCCTAGAATTCTCTGGTTGCAAATAACGAGGCACTTAAAAAATACTTCCAGCAGTGATGAGAGTGAGTCACTTAGACAGGAAGGATTTATTCATTCTACGAAAAACAATGAGGGCATACTTCTTTCCTGTGGAAAGTTTGGGAGATGGAATAGATGAGATGAAAAGGATTCAAGGTGGTGGAAACAGATAAAATATTTAATAACCTTACAAAGAAAAGGAATGGAAAGAGCCATTGTTTGGGAAGTAAGTGGAGATTTTAAATGGCAGTTTTATTACTTTTGTCTCTTGCAGCCTCTGCATCTGATCTCAGCAATGAACTCTATGTTTTCTGCTAGTGTGACCCACAAGGTTCAGTGTTCTGTTTGCAGTCACCTAAGCCCTGCTTTAAACCCTTGTAACTGAATTCTATGTACCTAGAGGACAAATTAATTCAGAGGGAGGTATTCATGCAATTACATGAAAATAGGACCTGGCAGCTTAATGCCACTTGGAGGAAAAGGCCATCAGGGGACACAAGCAGGTGGCAGTGCAGGCTGCAAGAATGCAGAGCCCCAGCTCCCTGCACCCTGCTCCACCTCTCTTTTCCAGAAATAATACCATATCCAACAGGCAAAGCAGAAGATCAGGGTGATGAAACCAGCTCAGAGCATCTCTGTTGATCATGGGAAGTCTCAGGTCAGCCTGGAAGAAGATTCTCAGAACCACAGGAGCTGTTCTCATCATTCTGTTTGTTATTAGCATTTTCTACTGTACCCAACCTTTGGGTCAAATAACCCACCCCCCAGGGGGAAAAAAAACCCTAACAACAAAGTCATCCTAAAACCAAGAGTAACAGCCAAATAAAACTGTACTCTCTTAAAATAACCACATACAGATCACTCAAAAGTCTTCATGCTTCCTTTAAACTGCAATGACTTTGGAGACATCCTGAAAGCAAGATGATTGAAACCCGGAGAGCCAAATCACTGCAGTGGCAAGTAGCGGGTTGGGCGAGTCAGGCTCCACAGTCTGCTCCCAAGGATGAGCAGGGGCTGGCTGCACACTGCAGGACAGAGGGGCTTGGATGAGTAGCCGCCTAGGAAGAGGGAAGGCATTTGGCAGAAGAGTACACAGTGAAGCTGTTATGCCCAGAGGCCCTGAGCTCCAGGGGACACTTTCAATGGGAATGGATAGGGAGAACAGTAGAGAAGGGAAGCAGGTGCTGAGGAAGCAGAGTTCAAGCCAAGTTCAACTTGGCCATTGAGGATCAAGGAGCTGTGCTCGATATCTGGGTTACATAAATAATTCAAGATTAGCTGTCTAGGAATCTGTCCCGAGGCTTATGGGGTCATCCTCTTTCTTACTGCTTAAAAACAAACAGAAGAACTCCTACTCTTGCAGATGGTGATCAGCTCCTGGGAACACCTGGAGGGTCACCTCCTCATTCTCACCTGTCTCCCGTTTATTATTGTCATGGAACCAATCTTGATCTTGACCTAGACTCACCTTCTTTGGCTATTTTTTTCCCATTTTATCCCTCTTTCACTCAAATGTGGCAAAAACCTTTTTTTTTTTTTAACCCTTTTAAAAAATGTCTCCGAAGCATCCCCAGCTTGGCAGTGGACATGGTAGAGGAGGAATCGCCAACAGCCCTGACAGGCAGCTTAAAGTGCTCCCAGGCTCTTTTCCCTCGCTCAGGACCTGCTCCCTGGCTCTAGTTCTGCTCCAGTAGACTGGGTTTTCTTCCTTTTCTTGTGGACCAATTCCCGTCTTTCCATTTCTATCTGTTCCTAGATACTCTTGCCCATCTCCTTTATCCTGGAACATTAAATAAATTCACTTTTCTCTACAGTTCTACCCTTTACCTCCTCCATCTTCCATATCCTGTCTAGCTTGCATGACCAGAGTCACCCTTCCAGGTGTTTTTATAGATAACAGACAGTATTTTCCCAGAGAGGAGTTTCCCCACCAGCTTTTAAGAGAACATACGCTCATCAGGTGTGTCCCCTGATGAACTCATGCTGAAATTCAACCCCTGCTATGAGATACTGAGAGGGTGGAGACTTAATCTGATTATTGTGGGGACTATTGTGGGGAAGTGATTAGGTTAGATAATGTCATTAGGGTGAAGGCCCCATGGTTGAATCCTGTGGGCTTTGTACGAAGAGGAACAAAAACCAGGCCTAGGATAGGAGGGTGAGGCTCTGTGCTGCCCCGGGCTCTGCCAGCAGGAAGGGCCATCCCCAGGTGGGGCCAGTAGGTCTTGTGTAGCATGCAGCATGGGGTCGAATTCCTTGTCTTGTGAACTCAAAGAATGAAGTCCATGGACACAAGGATGAGAGACAAGTAATAGGGTTTAGAAGAGCAATAGAAAGAAAGAAAGCAGGGCTCCCAGAGGTGGGAGAGTCCCAAGAGAGAGACTCAAAAGAGTGGCTATTGTCCCTGGGTTTGTATGAATCTACACAGTTAAGGAAGCTAGCCCCCTACCCCACCCTGGGCAGGGCACAGGGCTCACGAGCTATTCTTGCACTCTTTGGTCCGATCAGGTTACAATGCCCCCTTTTCTGATGGGGGTCCAGGTACCAGACAAATGATGTCTAACTGTTAGTTTTTTTCTGCTTACACAGGAGTCAGCCTGACCGAGATGAGGACTGGCTTGTGTATTTTCTCAGCCCTGCTGAATAGAAACCTGACTTGGAAGGAGCCCAGGTTTCCTGTCTGTCCATTTAAACCCCTTCTCCTGCTCACTATGAGCCCAAAAAAATCTCTCTTCTTTAAACTTGGCCTGCCCCAGGTATTTTGTTATGGTAGCACAAAACCTTCTAATAGTCTTATTTCATGGAGACATTCTGATTTCTTTTTTTGCCTTTGTGATTGGTGTATTTAGGAGACATCTGTACATTTCCAGCATTGCTTAAATTTTGATATTCAGATTTAAGCATGTGAACGTATGATGACTTTAAAACACATGATTAAAGCTATTTCTCATAATATGCTACGTTATCAACATTAAATTACAGTTACTGTGGTGCATAAGCAAAATGCTTTATAAAGTAAGCCTGCAATAAACCTAAGGAATAGCTTCTATATTATACATGCAAATCACTTCTCCGTGTAGAGGTCTCTTCAATTGAATTTCTAAGTTACTCAGCTTTGGAAGTCACTATTCAAGGGCTGATTTTTTAATTTAAGGAGGAAGAGGGGGGGAAGAATGAATATTTCTTGAGGACTTATGAAAACCAGACCAGTAATTTTTATATGTCAACTTATTTTATCCTGAGAAAGTCCTGTGGGAGGGGGGTCATCACCCTGGGTTAGAAAGGGGGACAAATAGGGTCAGGAGTCACAAATAGGGTCACATAAGCTGAGGAATTGCAAATTTGAGCTCAAGTCCAACTTCTTGGACTCCAGAGACTGCTTTTTCCATCATCTTGCCTGTAAAGAGAAGAGGTGGCCTCAGAGGCCACCTTTCCTGTGGACCCTTTCCTACTTCCTTTCCTCAATGGCCCACTCTTCTTCCCAACTGCTACTGTAGCAGCCCTGGCTCTTCCTTCCCCTTCCTCCTCTGCTCTCCCTCAAGGGTTTTGGTCCTGGATTCTATCAATTCCAGCTGCAACCTGGCTCCTGATTATTTTCTCCTGCCCTGCTTTGAGCTATGAGTCCTGTCTAGAGCACTCGTGGAGCAGTTACCGGTCCTCCACCTTCAGCATCTCCTCTGCATCCCGCTCTGCCCTGCTGCCCGACAGACTTGCTCCAGCATCCTCCTCTGATGGGCAGGTGGTTGAGAACTTGGGCTTTAAGTTAAAAGATATTGGGTCAAACTGCAGCCTGGCTTCTAGGCACTTGTGGTGATGGCAGGCAAGTTACCCAAATAATTTGCTTCACTATTTTTTTTTAAATGAGGACAATGAGAGTATCAACTCACAAGGTTGCCGTAAAGATTCTGTGTCATGATGTAGATCGAGGAATTGGCCCAGGTTCTGGTAAGTAGTCAAGGCTCCCAGATGCTAGCAAACAGTGTGGCTGGCTACCAATAGTGCTCTTGCTACCAGCTTTCTTCCTCAGATCCTTCATAGGCTCCCACTGCTGGCCTGCCCAGACTCCTTGGCCTGACAGTCAAGGTCCTCCGCCATCTGCAATCTGACCCAAGTCCTGCTTTCCAGTCTCATCTATTGAGCTGCAACAACACTGGCTATACACCATTCCCTGGGTGCAGTCCCTGGTTTTCTCTACCAAGAGAAAGTCTAACCATACTTCCGGGCTAGCTCAATCATTTCCTCTGGCAATTCTTTTCTGCCTCCTCCCTCTTCCCCTGTCATGGGAAGTGAGCTATCTCTAGCCTCTATTCCTTCAGGGTTTTGTGCATTTTAATGATCCACATCTCTTGCTACCTCTAGGCATGTTCATTTACTCTGCTTGGAAATAGACTGGGATGGATTTATTCTGCGTCCTTTATGTGATGGGAAGTGCTGGAATGAATTTTAAAAATGCTCTGGGAGAGAAGGAGGTGAACTGCTCCCACTGTACATAGCCTGGTTTGAACCTTGCCTTAACTCTCCCCAATAAAAGCCCAATTTCCTGCCTTTACCCCATTCAGTCTTTGTCCATAGCCTTCCTCATTCCCAAGAGGGACATTTGATCTTCTGCTCCAAGGTATGGGTATATGTTGGAAGGGCTCCCATTATCTATTCGTCTCTTTCCTCATGTCCTGTAGCATAGAAGACAGAGACGTAAAGGCGCACACAAAGCCATCGACCGGAATGCAGAAACAATACGTTAGCACTTCTCTTTACTAATCTTGCATGTTTTCACAATTTAATTTATGTTTTGATGAATGCCTTAAGTACACAGTGCACTAGGACAGTGGATATATTTATAAATAAATATGTATCACATACGAATTTTTTTTTAAATTTATAGGATGCCTGATCAAGTCTACAGACTAAAGATCCTCCCTCCACCCTGCTACTAGCTGAGCAGAACAGCTGTGAACACTTCCGTCTTTGATAAAAAAAAAATTTTTTTTTTTAAAAAGAGGACAGTGAGAGAGAGAGACAGACACACACACAAAGAATCAATTTTTATTGAGTTTTCCACATGACTTTTGTTGCTCTGACACTTAATTGTATATGCGGGCGCTGGGGTTTGAACCCGTTTACTTGTGCATGCTGGGTAAGTGCAGTAGCTGCCGAGCCACTGCTCCAGCCCCTTGATCATAATTCTTAATTAGTGCTCTCATGTGCGGCAGATACAGGGCGCCTCTGTGCACCTCACTGTGTAGAACCAGCAACCCGCTCTTCACGCCCTCTCTGATCCTGCCCAGTCTATGTTGCCGATTTTAAGCCCTGCAGCCAGCACCATCTGCATGTCCTTAATACTTTCTCAGCCACAGGCCTTCATCTATGTTCTTTCTCTTACATATCTCTCTCCACAGGTCCTGGGGTAACCACTTCTTCTGCATCCTTTCTCTGCTGTGTATTCTCATTTCCCCCCTTCTATCTGAACTTTTATTATAAATGCCTTATTCCTTGTTATAAATTCCTTTTTCTCATTCCTTTTCCCCTCATTTCTTTTTTAATCCTTGTCTGTTATCATAGTTTTGCACAAAATAAGTTCTCAATATGAATCTGTTGAATAAATGGAATATTTGATGTATAGCCCACATTTTCAGTAGTTTCCAAGTGCGATCCTGACTGATCCATCTATGTCTTAGCGTAGGCCATCTGTTTCTTCTCCATGCAGTTCCTCACATAAGTGGAGCCAACTAGGACACAGAGGGGTCAATCTTATCCACTCTCTCCCGGCAAACCACCCTGCAATGTCCACTCTGCAACAATGAGAGTTGTGTAGGACTGTGATCTTGTGGTGAAGGCACAGGAGATCCCAGACTACAGGAATCCTGAAATCAGGAGAAGGGTCTTGACTTTCTCAGTAAGCACCATGATCACTTTGTAAAATGTTACTGTGAGTGGGCTGATCTGAATTACCCAGCATTCCCTTTTTTGAAAATTTCCTTGATGGTGGCTCACAAGGGAGAGTCTTGGAGATTTGTAGGGTGAAGGGAGGCTATTCTGCAGCTGGTACATGGCTGCTCATCTGCTGGTGCACCTCATTGGCATGAAGCAGTGGCTCTCAAACTGCCTTTTTTTTTTTAACTAGATTTTAGTTTTCATTGTAGGTTTACCTATTGAAGGGGTTTGCTGTTATACTTTTGCACATGCACACATCATGGGTCACCCCCCATCCTCCCCCTCCCCCCTTCCCCTACCCAACCCCTAGTCTGCGAGGGTGCCCCCAGTTCGGTTGACAATCTGTGTTTGGGGAGTCTGTTGTCTAAACTTATCGTTCTCTCACTCTTTCCTATTTTGTACTCTAGCTTCCACATATGAGAGAAAACATTTGGTCCCTGAGTTTCTGGGCTTGGCTGATTTCATTCAGCATGATTTTCTCTATCTCCATCCATTTGCTAGCAAAGGCCAGGATTTCATTTTTTTAAAGGGCTGAGTAGAATTCCATAGCATATACAGACCACAGAAATTGCCCCCCCTTCTCCTTCTTCTTTTTAGAGAGAGAGAGAGAGAGAGAGAGAGAGAGTCAGTTTTCTTTAGTTTTTCGTGTGGCTTTTGTTGCTCTGACACTTCGTTGTGTACGTGGTGCTGGGGTTCGAATCGCATTCCTGCACTTGCCACGCAAGCACTGAGCCACTGCTCCAGCCTGAAACGGCCCCTCTTAAGCGGACTTCTTCAGAGTTAACTCCTAGCTCCAGTGTGTGTGTTCAGCTCTATGACAAAGGGCTCTGGCTTCCTCAGATCCTCTATCCCATCAAAGTAAGAGCTGAGGAGAGGTTTGCGTTCATCCTTGGGGGCTGGGTTCCATCGCTTCTGTGCATGGCAGCGGACCTTTGGTCTTCTCTACTGTACATCTACCTCCTTTAACCAGCAGCCTGCCCTGGGGCTCCAATCCCAGCATGAGATGCAAGAGAACAGCTTTACAGAGGTGTGTGTAGGTATTGCCTGGGGGTCCTGCTTGAACCTCAGGGCCTGGCTGACCCTGCCTGGGGCACTCAGCAAAAGAGAAACTAGGAGAGCAGGGTGGAGTCTGTGACTCTACAGTGAGCATCTGCCCCAGGGTGGGCTGGTGATGGGAGGACGGGGTACACATCCTTGTCATTCTTAGTTCTGTGCCTCTCAGGGAGGGAACATTTTCCCCAGCTCAGTGCAGAAGTTCAAGGATGATTTTAGTAATATTAATATTTATTTTAGCTTTGGTTGCCAACTTTGGGACTTTATTCCTGCATGAGATGGGAGTCTATTGTACAGATTGGGGGTGGTTGGTGCGAGGGTGGAGGAAACGGGTGACACTCCTCCAGGGGAACCTGAGAAATTTGAAGAAAATAGGGCCCTTGGAGGTAACTTAAATGAATTCAAATGAAATCTATGACAAAAAGTTTGGTCTTGTTCTTATATGAAAGATCCCTTTTTATATTTCTATGTATATGAAAGCCATACAATACTATATTTAGAAGTCATTCACTGGAGTCCTTATTAAAAAGTATGAAATACGAATCAAGATTGCCCTGAAAGATTTGGGGTGCTGACTTTCTAAGGCACAATTATTAGCGTGTTACAGAGAATAAAGGGTATTTTTTGACTCTAGTTCTGGAGTACTTTGCTAAGTTCTTGCTTCCCCTGGGTATACACATTGCTTTAGGGGGAACAGAGCAATTGAAAACCCTGACAATATTTACACATTTCCTGTTTGCCCTAGGGTGTCTGAGCTCACCATTAAAGTGATTCAATTGCTTAAAAGAGGAGGGAGATTGTGACTCTGCAGCTTTACTTAAAACTCAAATGCAAAGAAAATTGAGCTCTCCTTTATGTTTTTTCTTTTTCTTTTGCAGAGGCGGACTCCGACTGGCCCCAGAACTACCGGTAGAAGACACGCCTTGTGTGCTGAAGCCTGCCTCCTTGGCCATCAGGTCAGATAAGGTTTTGTTTTAAAATTTGAAGAGGGTTGTTTTGGTTTTGAGAATGGGAGGGCTGTTGGTGTCCTCTCATCTCAGGCCAGCTTCTGTAGGGCACACCACCGGCTTACAATTTTGGATTAGCCTAGATGCCAGGCACCCTTTGAAAGTCAGAACTTGGCCTGCATGGCAGAGGACCATGCTTCCCTGACTCAGCTTCACCTCTCTTCAAAGTGCTTGGGATGGTGGCGTCACGGTTCCTGGGGGAGGCTGGGAAAGGCATGGGTTTTGGCAGCGCTCAGCCTCCAGGGACCTCTGTCAGGAGCCTCCTCTTAAATTGCAGCTTGACTCAGCTCTTCCACTTCCATCTGTAGCAGCTCAGCGCCCTGCTGCCTGAGGAGCTGGCTGTTACGGGGGCTGCACTCCTTCTTGTGCAACCCCCAATGTACAACAACCCCTGGACTCTTTCAGTGCTTCCTTTGCTTTCACCCAGTGGTTGGACGTCCATGCTCTTACTCCGCCTCCTCACTCACCACCTGCTTTGTTCAGAAAGTCTCCATTGTCCTACTGCCTGAACTTGAGCAGTGTGTCTGTTAAAAACAAATAACAAAGCCCTAGATCTTATTCCGGCTCATTGAACATGACTTCCCTTGAGCATTTTGTTTTGAGACTAAAAAGTCTGAACATGAGCATCTCAATTAAAGTGCCCTTGAAAAGATTTATTGGCAGATTGCTTTCATCTTGACCATAACTAATCACAGAAAAGGGAAAACAGGACAGAAGTAGCCAGAAGTACTCTTTGAAACACTGCATTTGGTGAAAATGGCACAAAGTAGCTTTTAAGAATACATTCAGTTCTTGCAAGCCAGCCTGGGGTCTATGTGAAATAGAATTTGCAATACAACAAAGGAGATGTCTGTAAGAGAATCAAGAATTCTGCCATGCAAAGGGTGAAGGGAAGTGCCTGATGAAAATTGCCACATTTCTGTACTCAAGTCGGTCAAAATATGTGGAGTTGATTGATAGGGACCCTCAGATGGTGATGTCCCATTCAAAGACCTCTCTCCTTCCTTCCTCCCTCCCTTTCATATTTATTGAGCTCATGCTACACACTCATCACTAGGTGCTAAGGATCCATTGGTGAGTATATTACAATCTCTGCCCATAGGGCATGTTTGCTGGTGGGAGAGATGATTGACACATAAGCCAATGCTTATACGATAGGTTAAGTAGTAGTAAGCACTGTGATGAAAAAGAACCCCAAAACTAATAAGACCAGGTAAGTGGCTAAGAGCGATTGATGGCACTTGTCCATTTAGACAGGGCGGGCCAGGAAGGCTATCCTGATGAGGTCGCATCTGAGCATGCACCTGAGATAATTATAGTATAAAGGCATAGACTCCTGAGAATAGGATACTCCACGGAAAAGAAAGAGTGGGTGCCAACGTCCTGAGGCAGGTGCCTCCTTATCATTTTCAAGGAACTGCAAAAAGACCAATGTGGCCATAGTGAGGTGAGCTTGGGGAGAGTGGAAGGATGTAGAGCTGATGAGGGAGCCAAGCAGGGCCTCACAGGTTAAGAGGAAGTTGAACTTTTAGAATTGTGGGAGGCTACTAGTGGGCTTGAAGCAACGGTGTGACATTATTTGATTTGCTTTTTAGCAGGCTCATTCTGATATACTGAGGACAGTAGACAAAGGAGGTGGCCGGGAGACTATCAGGGAGGTTGCTGCTGTCATTTAGGCAAGAACAAGTGTGATTCAGGAGCTCTCCTGCCACTGGGGCTCCCCAGTGCCAGTGGGGTAGCACTGGCCTGTCCAATGTGTTGAACAATGCCCATATGAGCTCCTTGTTTAAGTCAGTTTTTTCTGCTATGATTAAAAGACCTGACCAAAGCAATTTAGAGGAAGAGAAGTTTATTTGGGGGCTTGCGGTTTTAGAGGTCTCAGTCTGTAGACAGCAGGCTCCATTCCTCAGGGATCAAGGTGAGGCTGAACATCATGGCGGAAGAGTGTGGTGGAGAGAAGTGACCCAGGAAGCAGAGAAAGACTGAGT
>PVKS010013116.1:0-51806 GCA_004027875.1 Aplodontia rufa | reverse complement strand
CTAGCTTCCACAAATGAGAGAAAACATTCGGCCTTTGAGTCTCTGAGTTTGGGATACTTCAAAGCATAATTTTTTCCACCTCCATCCATTTGGCTGCAAATGTCATAATATCGTCTTCTCTAGATTATATGTTGTCACTCCTTTGTTGGGTTTAATACATGAGGTTGACCACCTTTCACACAGGCCTGGGTTTAGCTCCAGCCTCCACAAATGAGTGAAGATATTCAACCCTTGAGTCTGTGGGTTTGGCTAACTTTGCTCAGCATGATTTCTTCCACCGCCATCCGTTTACCTTCAAAGGCTGCAATATCATTGTTTCTGATTGCTAAGGAGAACTCCATTTTGTGTGTGTATGTGTGTGTGTGTATGTATGCATGCATATATATATGGTGTATATATATATATACACCATATATCTCACAGTTTTCGGATCCATTTATCAAGTGAGGGACACCTGGGTTGGTTCCATAATTTAGCTATTGTAAATTGAGTTGCTATGAACATAGATTTTACTGTGTCGCTGTAATGTGCTGATTCCAACTCCTCTGGAAAAATATCCAAGAGAGAGATAGCTGGATCTTATGGTGGGTCCATTCCTAATTTTTTGAGTGTTCTCCACACTGCTTTCCACAGGGGCTGTACCAGTCTGCAGTCATGTCTTCTAAAGTAAAAGAATCAAAGTCAAACATCAGTGAGTGGGATGCCATTAAACTAAAAAGATTCTGCACAGCCAAGGCATTCATCAAAATTGTCAAGAGACATCTCTACAGCATGGGAGAGAATCATGGCCTGTGATTCTTCTGTCAGGGGACCAATATCCAGAATTTACAAAGTTCTCAAAAATCTTAATATCAAAAACACAAACAACCCAAATCAATAGATGGGCTAAAGAGCTAAATAGAAACTTCTCAACAGAGGAAATTGAACAAGCCGATGAATACATGAGAAAGAGCTCTAAAGCACTAGTAATCAGAGAAATACAAATGAAAACTACTTTAAGATTTCACCTCACTCCAGTCAGATTGGCACAGATGAAGAAGATAAACAGTAACAGAGGCTGGAGGGGTTGCAGGGAGATAGGAACACTAGCACTTTTGGTGGAACTTCAATAGCTCTTTCTGAAAGACTCTTCGAATCCCTCTCTCTTGTGGTGGCCACCTGAGCCCTGCCAGGAACCTGCTACAGGGAGGCAGCAGGTTATAGAACTGGGAAGGGAACACAGAGCTGGGTGGGAGACAGGAGTCGGGGGTCCCCAAGACCACCCCCAGGTGCCACGGTCCACCAGGTATGTGCACAGGACTTGACACTCCTAACTGTGACTTATCACAGCAAAGGGCTGGAGCAAAATCAGTGGAGAGAAAGTGTGTGGGTAAATGTGGGGGAAACCAGGCGCACACTCCCAAGAGTCTCCTCCAGGTGGGGTGTCACCTAGACCCCTGGCAACGAGCTGTGAGAACACGGGTGACGAGCTGTCAAGAGAAAGCTCTCTCGATACTCGGTGCCCAGGGTTGTTGGGGGCTAATCACATGGGCACCCTCTTTCCTGGCTTGTGCCCACATCTGGGCTCCCAGGAGGAGGGCAGGTGCTTGACCCATCTGCATTCCTGTACAGGTGCAGGGAGCCACTCTCCCTGTTCCTGCTGGGAACACTCATAGCACCTGAAGGACAAACCCTCAAGCAGGACTTTTAGAGGACACAGCCAGGCCCGCTCTGCTAAGTCTCTTCTGCCCACACCACTAGACCACAGTTTATCAGGTATTTATTCTGTGCAGGGCATTGCAAATTTTTTTTTAAGAGAGAGAGAGAGAGAAAGAGAGAAAGAGAGAGAAAGAGAGAATCAACTTTACCTAGTTTTTCAACTGGTTTTTGTTGCTCAGACTCTTAGTTGTGTACATGGTGCTAGGGTTTGAACTCGGGTCCTTGTGCATGCCAGGTAGCCACGGAGCCACTGCTCCAGCCCCAGGGCATTGTTTTTTGAGAGTCACAGCTGTCACCCCTTTGAATGCTGGTATATGAGGCAAATGCTATTTTTTCAGATGGAAAGTTAGAAAGTGAAAATCTTGCTCAAGATAAAGGGTGAGTTTGAGCGCAGGTTTATCTCACTGCAGAGTCTGTTGAAGACTAGTGGGGTCTGGGGAGGATTCTGACGGGTGGGGAGAACGGGAATCGTAGTTATTCCTGGGTAGCACTTGTACGGACATTTCTAGTTTCTTTGGGCACTGGTATGGCCTCATTTGCACCTGTTTTCATATCTAATTGGAAAATTTAAAAATAGTGTTATGCAGAATTTTTTGTAAACCTCCTTTAATATATTACCGAACCCAATTATAAGGGCAGATTAATTGTCGGTATGCGAACGATAGCTGTCCAATTACTTGAGGTCCATTTGTTCTCTTAGGCAGGTTAAATATGCTCCTTGCAAAGCTGTTTACACATTGTGTTTGCCCAGCAAAACCTTTTTCCCAAACAAGGCAGAGATAAACGTCAGGTTGGCCCCAGCTGGATTAGCCCCGACAGTAATGTTCCTGATAATCAATCATCACCTCAAGTCAAAGATCTGTCTTCCAGTGGTGACCAAATCTCCCAAACTGGAGGAAGAACTTGAGGACATTTTAAAATAAAATTTATAAAGGATAGAGCTGTATTCCTACCACCTCGGGAAGGGACAAACTGCTGTTATATAAATAGAATATTGCTCCATGGGACTTTAATAAATAAGCCAGGGGTAGAAGACCCAGGAAGATCCACAGTCAACTTTGCACATCATTCAGGGACTCTGAGAAGACACACTCTCCAGACTGGTCTGGACTTACCAGCACAAAGCCTGGCAGTGCCACTTGGAAGTCGGTGGACTGTCACTGATTCACAGAGTGTCTCCTGGAGCTCTGGACAGAGCGCCCACCTGGGGAGAGCAGGGCTGCTCTGAGTCACCCGAACGGCTGTGGCTGACCCTGAGTTACTCCACGTTATGAAGCAGCAGCATGAGGTGAGTTACTCCATTTGGAGCTCAAGTGACAAAGGAGAGTGACTCTATTCCTTGTTTGTACAAGTCAACAACCACCACCTGCCTGGAACAGCCATGAAGCACAGACCCTGCCTATCCGTGTTGTAGAGTCTGACAATGAATTCGGCACTCTAATAACTTATCACATGGAATCGGAAGCACCTGGAGGCGGGAGTGTACCGATGCGGAAGACCAGGCCCCTGAACACCACCGAAAGAAGCAGCCCCCAACCCGAGACCGCAGAAGGAAGAGCACCTCGAAGCTGGCTGTGGGGGCCCCCAGCCTCCCCAGCAGACCACCTGGTGAAGGCCTCACGGGATGCACAGGTGATGAGACTCTGACTTTCTGCCTATGCCCCAGCTTCAGCTCAGCTGGGTCTCCCTGCTTGATGTGGCTCACTCAGGCCCTGGACAGGGACCAGTTCCATGTTCTGAGGTTGCTGCACCCCGAACAGGTTCTCTGGCCAGTTCCTGATCATTTCAACACCTGCAGTAACTCTTTCCAGCGTGTGTCTGCTCTCTGGGCAGCCTCCTAGACACCTGTGGTCACCTTAACCCTTTCTTAGCTTCTCTGTAACCTACAAATGGCTGTGTCAAGGGTGGTGTGTGACTTGATGGTTACACATGCCAGTAATTCATGTTGGAATAAAAGAACCATGATTGGCCAGCTGCAAATGAACACCAGACCCATGAGCACTTGGTAAATTCCAGCGAGCACAAGTGCTGCAGCTGGTGGATTTATTGCTATTCAGTAAGTTCTGACATTGTGGAAAGACACAGACATGATGGTCCATGTTCATGACTGGAAGAAGCAGGGACCTCAGGTCCTGGTCTCTGGACTTCTGCCCTTGTGCCATTTGGGTTGTAAACCCTTGCAGGTTTCCCTTGCCAGTGGCCACAACACTTGTCCATGATGCCCTGCCTGGTGGCATCTCTCCAGTCCTTCTGTGCAGCTCCCCTTCTGTGTTTGGGGGGTTGCAGCGTCCTTCCTGTGCCTTCACGGACTGCGCATGCCTCTGCATGCTAGCTTCCCGTGGCTGCTGTAGCTATGCACTCTAGACTGGGGTCTTACGTAAAGAAGATTTTTCCCTCTCAATTCCAGCAGCTACAAGTCTGAGATCAAGGCATCCGTGGGGTTGTGGGGTTGTTTTTATTCTAGGGCCTTTTCCTTTGACTTGCAGATAGCTGCCCTCTGCTGCATCCTCCTCTGGTCACCCTTCCACATGTATCTGTGTCACCATCTCCCTTCTTGTCAGACGCCAGTCGCATCAGATCAGAGCCCACCCTATGACCTCTTCTTACCTCTTTAAAGTCTCTGTCTCCAAGTACAGTCACATGCTAAGGTATTGGGGGGGTCAGGATTTCGATATATGCATGGGGATAAAGGCACGATTCAGCCCATAATGGGGGCAGTGACAAATGACTACAGATTTAGCAGCTTAAATAACGCAGATTTATGATCCTCCAGTTCTGTAGGTCAGAAGACTAATGCAAGCCTCACTGGGCTAAAATCAAGGCATCCACAGTTCCTCTCTCTAGGCCCTGGGGAGGCCCTGAGATGCTTTTTCCATCTGTTGGAGGTGCCCTCCTCCATTTCCAAAGCCAGGCAATGCTCTCTCCAACCTGTCCACTGTCACATCTCCCTCACTCCTCTCCTCCTTCCCGTCCCTGTTTAAGGACCTTGCGATTCCCTTGGGTCTCACAACCTAGATAATCCAGACTGTCAACTTTAAGATCAGATAATTCACCATGAAGGAGGACATTCACAGGTTCTAGGGATTAATCCACAGACACTGTTCAGAAGCCCCTCGTCTGCCTACTACGATCCTGCAACCATGTCCCTGCGTGTTAAACTCACAATCTTGCTCTTTTTATTGTGTTTGTCTGTCTTTCTTTCTTTCTTTCTTTTTTTTTTTTTTTTGGATGTAACAAAATACCTGAGGCTGGGTTCTTCATAAAGAGAAAAGTTCTGGAGGCTCAAGGGTTCTGCTCTGGTGAGGACCTCACGGCAGATGGCAGCACATGGTGGGAAGGGCAGTCAGAGAGCAGAGAGGGGCTGGGCTTGCTGTTTTGTAACAACGATTTCTGGTCTAGCTGTAAATAATCCACTCCTGTGAGACCCAACCAATCCTTGATGCCAGCATTTATGCCTTGACAACCTAGGGTGTCACGACCCAGTCTCTTTCCACTAGGCACCACCTCTTGAAAGTCCCACCACCTTTCCATGCTGTTACGCTGGGGATCAAGATTCAGCATGAGTTTTGGTGGGGACAAATGCAGGGAATGTCTCTCCATTCTACAGGCGGACCAGAGATAACAGCACCATTATGAATGTTAATTCTGCAGGCCCGCCTGTCTGTGTTGTGGAGGATTCAGGCCCACCTGTCTGTGTTGTGGAGGCTGCAGGTCCGCCTGTCCATGTTGTGGAGGTTGGAGGCCCACCTGTCCATGTTGTGGAGGCTGCAGGCCCACCTGTCTGTGTTGTGGAGGCTGTAGGCCCGCCTGTCCGTGTTGTGGAGGCTGCAGGAGGAAGTGAGGACTCACTAACGGTGACATTGTGATATCTGTGTGCCAAGGGAAGGGTCTTCTCCTTTGTGTACACCTGGGTGGGTCTATTTCACTAGAGCTGGTGAAGAAGGAGGAGGAGCTGGAATCTAGGCTTCTCTGAGCCTCTTCATGGAGCTGGTGCTACCTAGGTCCCCTTCCCTGCACCGCATGGCCCTGCTCCTCCCCAGCAGCAGCTCACAGACTCCTGGTGCTAGACAGGTCTGTCCTCAATTCCCGACTCAACTCTCCCCACATGAACTATGCCAACAGGTCCCATCCTAAGTGGAAGGATTTGACTTAGCAGAGCTCTTATCCACTTTGCGTCTGAAAACCTTCCTGAGGAGCACTTTGACACACAAGTGGATAAAAAGAAGGAAAAAAAAGGTTTCCTGCCATCTGGTTTAGAGAGGTGGCGAGGGAGCTGCCTCCCGCTCCTGTCGCTGCGGAAGTGGAACTGAGCAGAGAGCTGGGAGGAGACAAGGAGGGCGCCCAGGGCGCTGCAGGGCCGGGGCTGCAGGATCGGAACGGCACCCCCAGAGCGGGGCTAGTTTGTGGCCAACCTAGTACGAACCCCAGTTTTCCCAATGCGAACCTAGTGTTCGTTCCACCAGTGTAATAGTTTTAAAGGGGGGGGAGAGCTTTCTATCAACCTGTGACAGTGCTATTAGAGGATGCGCCGGGACTATGCACGCCATGCCGTTTATCTGAGCACGTAACAGTTCTTCTGTTTCCTCGCAGACATCGGCCATTTATTCTGTTTGCTGACGGTTTCATTTCATTCCTGGTGCATTTTTACCATTTATCTAAATCAGTGTTCTTTTTGATCTCATTCCTGAACTATTTTATCTTTTATCCCTACCATTTTTTCAGTACCCTTAGTGTATGTGCGCGCATGTGTGCGTGTATGTGCATGTGGGCACTGTGTGCATGCGTGTGAGTGTGCACATGCGTATGCGTGTGTGCACGTGCGTGTGTGCATGTGCATGCACATGTGCGTATGTGCGTGTATGCGTGTGTATGTGCATGTGTGCACGAATGTGCATGTTGCGTGTGTGAGCATGTGCGCACACGCCTGTGTGTATGTGTGCTTGTGTGTGCACATGGACACTGTGTGCATGTGTGTGTGTGTGTGTGTGTGTGTACACATGCACATGTGTTTGTCCAGAGCAGAATTACTGGGGATATGAGTTCAAGATTTTTTTCCATGGAGGGCGGTGCTGTCTGAACCCTAGGACCACTGTCACTCTGCATCCCGTGTGACACAGGAAGCTCTTCTTTAGTTTTTAGTGCCTATTATGCGTCAGGTGCTGTGCTAAGCAGGCGACATGGACCCTGCTGTTTGGGGAGGCAGCCTGGTGCGGGAGGACAGTTATGTGAAGTGTGTAGTTACAGACAGGGAAGTACCCTGAAGGAAGGACAGGCTGTGGCTTGTGTGGTGGCGGCTGGGAGGGCTCAGGGAAGGCTTCACTTGGCCGAGGTTGGAGCATGAGCCTTGTGGGGCAGAGAGCTCATTCCACTCAGGAGTGAAGGGACCCGCAAAGGCCCTGAGGTGAGTCTGGAACTGTTTTGCTCCTCCCAGCTGCATGGTGTCTGACCCAGACGTCACTGAGCCTTTCCTTGCCCTGGGAAGCCTGTGCCACTGAGTCCTGTCCACGCTCTGCCTGGACGTCGTTTCCTGGAACTAGGGGTTTCACCCGGGAACCCATTCCCAAACAATCGACACAGCCAGGTCCATGAGCACCTCCTTGGTTTTCCCAGTCGTGTCCCTGACCGTCACCAATCCTCAACTTCTTCAGTGAAAACACGGCAGGGGCTATGACCTGGTGCCACAGAGGGCCGCCATTGGGTCAAGACACTTGAGCTACTTGGGAGAGTCTCAGGTGTGCCAGATTCCTCCTTGGAATATCAGATGCAGCTAAAAGGAGCTGGCGGGCGACCGGCATCAGAGCTGGGATGGAGGAGGTGGGAAAGATATTTTTATCTGAATGCACGACTCCTTTCTTCACCTTCTACCCTGTCCTTGCAGCCTTCTGCTGACATAAACTGTTCAGAACTGTTTCTAGCACTATGACACAACCACATGATGTTTTGGAGAAGGAAACAATAGATGATTGGAGACTTAGGGGGAGAATATTTCACATTGAATTCTCTGTCCTGCAGTGGATGAAGCTGAAGAGGTGGCTCCAGGCAAAGATTCCTAAACTCGCCCCCTGTGCAGATCTGAGGATCCTGCAGCCCCCCTGCAGGAACCCAGCACATCTCTGGCCCAAGCTTCTTTTCCTTTAAAGTATTTTCAGAGCACAAAGGGTGTTGTCTCCATACCCCGCAGGTGGAAAATGCATGTCCTGGCTGTGAGTCAGGGGCTCAGCCCAAACCCACAATGCGTCCAGAGCAGGTGGGCTCCAGGAAAGCCTGCCAGTGGAGCTGCTTACTGAATTCCCCCTGGGATAATCCACGCCCCATTTCTCCACCCTCCTCCCGCACTGTCTCCTTTCCCTTTCTCTGAGGGCTGCGTCTTTTAGCTCTCTAAAACCTCAGGCCCTTGGCTCCTCCTTACCCCATCTCCAAACGCCTGACATTCAGAGGGGTCAATGGTGACAGGAAGTCGAACTCATTTTCAGTTGATCTTCACTCAGGTTTGATGATGATGACCCCATTGTTCTTAATGATGCATTTTCTCTTTGCTTCAGTAGGTTAACCCACCCGAGTCTCCATCCAGGGCCATCCCAAAGGTGTGAGTGTCTTATTTAAGAGAGTGGTTTCTACCTGTTTTAGTCAACTTTGTGTTGCTTTGACCAAAAGACCTGACAAGAACAACTTAAAGGAGGAAAAATCTATTTTGATTCAGGGTTTCAGAGGTTTTGTCCACAGAGGATTGCCACCATAGCTCTCGGCCTGAGGTGAGCTGGATGTCCTGGAGGAAGGGTGTGGTAGAGGAGAGCAGCTCAGGACACGGCAACCAGGAAGCAGACGAGAGCTCTGCTCCCCAGGGACAAAATATAAACCCCAGAGACAGCCCCAGCGACCTTTCTCCAGCCCAGCTGCCACTCAGTTACCCCGTGTCTTTGGATTCATCCACTAATTAGGTTACAGCTCTCATAATTTATTTCACCTGTGAAAATTCTCACATTTCACATGAGGTTTTTGGAGACACCACATAACCAAACCATAAATCATCGTGACCCCTAAAATGGGGACCGTGGCAACTCAACTTCTGTGTATGTTTGGTGGGTCCTGCTAACATTAGTGGGATGGATGCGCGTGGAGTCAATCCTCTCCATCAGTTTTCCGATACCTCCCACCCCTCTTTCCTTCCAGTTCGCTCCTATCGTTGGATTCCCACCACCTGTTCTCAGAAAGGCAACTTTCTGGGATGGCTTGCTGTCTTTAGGGCTTCTCTCCGCAGGTTCATTTGGAAAGCCCAGGTGAGAGGGCAGAATCTTAGAATGAGAGGATCCTGAATCTTAGAGCCTGTCTCTGGTCAGTGACAGCACCCCTACTGTACCCCACCCTGTACCAACTGCCTTAGTTCAGTCCCTGGCTCCAGCGCAGACTGAGAGCTAAGAAACAGCTCAAGCTAGCAATTTCTGTCACAGGAAAATGTATAGACATTCCCATCAGCACAGGGTCTTTCTCCTGTTTTGTTTTCTCACATTAAGATCTCTCTACATTACAGGAAAACCTAATTACAGCCATCCCTTCGCTAGCCCTGTGCAAACCTGTATTTATGGCTGGGAGGAACACATTTAAGGGAACAGGGAGCCAGCGGGGAAGAGCACCATATGGCGTGTGGCTCCGTGTCGCCGTTCTCAGATGCATTTCCACCCGAGGCTGCCTCGGTTGAGTTCTCAAATCTGTTGGGAGTGCGAGAAGGAGGGATGAGTCTCTTCTGGCTGGGGCGGAGAGCCTATGAGATGGTGTGAGCGGAAGCCCTTTCTGAATTGGCTTGTGGCACATAAACTCATGAGCTATGGATGCCGTGCTCGGCGCCCCGAGGAGACTCGCTGGCTGGTGACTTTTCCGAGAGGGAAAGGGAGCACGGTAATTCCTCAACTCTGTTCACGCTGCCTGCTCGCTGCATCCATGACATGCCTGTTTTATGTTTGGAACAAATAATTTCTGCATGTCCCTTAGTTTCCTCCCTGACTTATAAAGCGAGGGCATCGGGCAAAATTTCTAAGCTGTTTTCCCTGCTAAATTTTAAATAAATCTGTACGTGACCAACCTCTAATTCACAGTGGAACCAGAAGTTCACTGTGCGACGTGCGGTTGACCAAGGTGCTTGCCCGCTTGAAATGCATCCGTGGCTCCCGCTCATGCTCCAGGCGAAGTCCAAGTTTCTTAGATGGCCGTCCGTGGGCCTGAGGGCCAGGTCCCATGGCTTTTATCTCCTGCTGCTTCCTCCTGTCATCCTGTGCTCGCTAAGTATGGGACTATGTGACACTGCAGAAGCTTGGGTATGGCGGCCCCCGGGGTCTCTGACAACCTGTCTTCCCCCTCCTGTAGATGCTCCCTTGTTCTCCCCACTTGCTATGTCTTCTTTGTCCTTCAGCTGTCAGCCTCAAAGTCATACTTTCCTGAGAAGGCTTCTCACCAACCCCTGTGAGCCCATGGGAGACTCCCCCGGGGCATTCCTGGGTCTGTCACCCCCGCCCCCACTATGGAAGTTCATGACACTGCAGGTAAGGAAAGCAAGTCTGTTCTGTCTAATCATACACCCCTTGAAGGACGGGGGGCGTGCTCTGCCTGCATTGAGCCCTGGTCCCTAACACTGTGCCTGGCACGTAGCAGATAAACACTCAACGCATGTCACCTGAGCCATTGTGAAGGGCCACGTGGCTGCCCAGACATGGCCCCATGCCCGCTTCCATCCCCCGCAAGCAGCAGATTGCAGGTCACACGTCAGATGCTCCAGCAAATTGTCTCAGGCTGTTTCTAAGTGACGGTCATCCCATTTCCCAAATTCCCTGCTGTCTCCCAGCATCGGGAATTGGACCCTCACATGTTCCCAAAGTGACCCTCTGTCTTCTGAATGTGCTGGGAGCCTCACGGACTTTCCCATTTGTTCCTCTTCTGAAGCACAACCAAGCACGTCTGTCTTGTTTTAGAAGCATTCTGGCAAGCGGCCTTCCTGCCCCCATTCAGTCAATCATCTTCCCTCTTGG
Source organism: Aplodontia rufa (assembly GCA_004027875.1). NCBI lineage: Eukaryota > Metazoa > Chordata > Mammalia > Rodentia > Aplodontiidae > Aplodontia > Aplodontia rufa. The sequence goes on along the minus strand of PVKS010013116.1, from coordinate 41,091 downwards.
CAGGAAGGAGAACACACAGCTTCACACGTGCCAACCCCAACATATTTCTAATTCCATCACGGCTGGGTATGTGCCGCCTATGCCACAGGATTTTAGGATGATTTTAAAAATCATGCGTGTGAGTGCTTCTCAGGCAGGACGCGGAAGGGACAGGTCAAGCTAGGACCTCAGTACAGGCGGGCCTGCGTCTGTGGCCTTTAGTTAAGGGCTCAGCTCCTACCCAACAGCAGGGAAGAGGCCACCCTCCCGGGAGGTTCTACTGTGCCAAAAGAACTGGGAATCTGGGTACCAAAGATGGATGAGCGACGATTTAAAACTGAAATGGAGCAGAACTTGACATTGTGTCCAGAATCAGGTGAAGCACCTTGGCCAAGTCTCCCTAGTTTTCCAGTAGAGACAAAGGGAGTTTGGGAAAGGGTGGGGCGGTTGCCCTTGGCGCTGGCTATGATCCGATGATCCGTTTATCCATTTCAAACTCTCCCAATGCTTGACAGCTTGTGCTCTTTGTGATGTTTCTTATAACCACAGGCAAGATAGATCCACAGCTCCAGGACTTCGAAGTGCATCCGAGGTGTGTGTGTCCAGGTGTGTGTCTGCATCTCTTGGCCTCCTACCAGGGCCTCAGCTTATTTTGGAGTTCCAGTTGTTACCTCCTGGGACTCACAAATGAACTACCTGCTTGCCCTTCATTCTCTGCTAAGATCCATAATGTCTTTCTGTTATGTCAAAAGTGATTTTGACCCTTAGCCTCCTCCCTCCATGCTCTGCTATTTTTCTTCCATTTCTTCTTGGAACACCAATTTGATTTCCTACCTGGATGGCACAGCATGATCTTGGTGGTAATTACTCCAATTTGCAGCTGCATGCAGAAGGCAGTGGGTGAAGAAGGAAGGACATCGCTACTCTGTTCAGTTTAAACTATTCGCCTTCAGGACCCTGTTCTCAAAGCGACGTTTCTTATCCAAATAATTGAAGCAGAAGTAGAAGCTGTACTAGAATTGTATTTAAGTTTCACCTTAGTTTTCTGATTGCTCTAAAAATGTGTTCTAAGGGGATGGGGGTTTTTGCCCTCGTTTCTCATTAGCCTATGTTAATTTTCCTCTTTTCTTGCTCTACAATCTGTTTCTCTTCAGTTCTGTTCTCAGCTGGCTCCTGGGTTTTCACTCCACATCTTGAACTAGCAGAGCAATAATATGTTATGATTAATAAGTGGCTTGATGGGCAGGAAGAAAGCAAATCTTATTCATTGCATCAGTAGTACTCTGCAAATTCACTATTTTTGAAAAATGTATGTAGCCTGAAGGGCAATCTTGGCTCCTGGCTCTCAGCACCCCATCGCAGCTGGATATTTCCAGTCTTTGCAAATTTCAAGGCTGTAGAGTTTGGGGACAGGTTCCAGGGATGCTTAAAATCTTCCAAGTCCTAGAAGCTCATTTTTGGAGGCTACGAACCCCATCACAGATGACGTATTCACACCCGTTCACATCCCACTTTGAATGCGATCGTGTACAACTATATGGGAATTTGGTTGATATAATAAATCCCCCTGCATGCAGGTGCAATTATACAAGTCACACGCAAGTGTGACTTGTATTAATTCACAGTGAAACTGTGAACTTGACATTCTTATTAGCATAGTAACTTTTCATTTGCTTGACCTCTTTTGTTTCGTGTCTACCCATTTCTCTCAGGGGGTTTCATTTGAGTAATTTACAATGAAACACTTGTTTTTTTTCTTTGAAAAGCTCACAGGCTGTGGATCAATTGTTAGCCACACACTGTATGTGGCTACTGAGCTCAAAATATGGCGAGTGTGAGCTGCGCTTGTAGTGAAAAATACAATCTAGATTTCAAACTTCTTAGGGAAAAAGAAAGAATACCTCAATATATTTTTATATTGGCTACATAGAAACATGATAATGATGACAGTTTTGATATGTTGGGTTAAATAAAGCATAGTATTAAAATCATTTCAACTTTTTTACTTTTTAATGAGGTTATTAGAAAATTTAAAATTGCATACACCACTCATGTGGATCTACTGGAAGCTGTTGCATGCTGAAGGGCACAGGAGGAAAAATGGTCCAGGTGGGCTCCTGACGCCACAGAAAGTGCGTTAACAGGTGTGCAGAAGGCCAAGGGTCCAGCGGTATTCATCACACAGCAGACGTCTGGGGAGGCTCAGCTCTGAGCCAGATGTTGGGCAAACTGCTGGAGACCAGCTGAGTGCAAGGGGTGCCCGGGGCCACTACCTCGTCACTGAGCCCCTGGCCAAGAGGGAAACCAGGATTGCAGTCCGGCCCAAGCCTTGCCCAAGCCTTGCCCATTGACCTGGGAGCCTCAGCAAGCGCAGGGACCAAGAAGGGGCTCCTTCCTTCATTCCCAGGGAGGGGCTGGCTGTCTTCCAGCCCTTTCAGAACACATGTGTCCCAGAGCCCCTGTGGACCATCACCAGCCCTGTCTCTGCTGTCTCAGAGCAGGCAGAACTGGAGTCCCAGGCACCTGGGTCACTTCTGGTAGCTTCACTCCATACCTAGTAGCTTGACCCTTTTCCCAGCTTCTAAATTCTGGGTCAGTTCCTGAGCCTGAAACTACTAGGCTTATAGTCTCTGCCACAGTTCCCCATGTGTGACCATGGACCTGTGACCAAGGTCAGGCCAAGGTGACCTGATGGCATAGATTAGCCTCTGTAAGGAAAGGCTGATGAGGCTTCCTCTCCATCTTCTTTTCCTGCCTGAAATAACCTTGCTTGTTCACTGTCTTTCTGATTCCTGTGCAAGATAGTGAGCTCCTGGCTTGGCAGGTGCATCAGCGATTTGAAGCCCCGAAGACACTACGGTCAAATGCTGATTGCTCTGTGACCGTTGCGTTTGGATAGGGCAGGAGCCCCTAGCTGCTTCTGACTCCCCATTGGCCACTGTGTGCTGACATTCATCTCATTTCCAAGATGGGATATCCTGGCTCCTAGAGGCAGAGATTTTCCTGGAAGGGTGGTGGATCCTCTCCCCTCTAAGTGAAGAGTCAGCACTGATCCTGGAATCTGGTGGTGCCCATGTCTCTCCCCCATCCTGGGGCAGAGTGGGCATCACAGGCCTCAGGTCTGGCTGCGTCTCTATTGTGCCCTTAGCCTTGTACTGGATGCTGGGGACAGGAGAGGTGATCAGAAAGAGATAGAAGACCCCTGAGCCCTGGAGATGCTTGTGAGTCTCTTACAGAAAGGAGACAAGGGCGTTGCACAATACACAGGTGCTCAAAGCCACATGCTGTGTGGTGGCTCCACAGCCCAGAGCTCTCGGAGGACAGTTTTATGAGCCTTTGGGGCTTCAGAATCACATTTCCTTCCCTGGGGTAAATCCAGGAGGTGTGAATAAGCAAGCACTGCTTTCATGGACTAACCCACAAATTAAGATTGTGCCCAACTCTGGTTTTTCACTGGAGTTGCTAAAGCCAAACATACGTTTTGATGGTTATGGGCTTTCAGAATACTTTGTTTGCTTATTTATTTGGTTTCTGTTTTGTTTTTTATTGACTGGGGAAGGCATTTAGTTCAAGGTAGGTGAAAGCGCCATCTTGATTGGGTTTGAGGGTGGTGAGTGGTTCTCTGGTCAGCATGTGGGCCCCAAGGGCAGAGGAGGGCTGCTGTCAGAGCCCTTTCCATGTGATGGTGACACCCATGCCTGTTCTCCTCGTGCTCTGCCCATACTCCTCTCTATCTTCCCAATATCTGCGTTGCACTGATATTAAGTGCTGAGTCCACTGGGAGACCCGGGTGAAGCTCCTAGGTGCGGCTGATCTGAGTTCTTTCACCCTCTGGGGAAGGTATTTGAACTCAGGTGAACCGATGCCCGGGGAAAGTCTCCTAAGCTGTCTTTTAGGATGTGCAATGGTAGCTAAGGATCTGTCACGCCTCTGCTCTGATCCTCTGTGCCCTCCACCCTCTGCCCCTCCTGTTGGCTTTAGTGTCATTCCAGTGGCTTCCTTCCAACCTCACCCAATGCCCTGGTCTCTTCTTAGCTAGACGGGCCCACACTTCTTCTTGACTCAGGTCCTTTGCTCCAGTTGACCCTTCTGCCTGGAACCCTCTCCTCTTTCTCACATACTTTGTATTTCCTTCAAGGGACTTAAAACAACACATTGTACTGATCATGTTGATTATTTTAGCTTTATCTAGTTAGTTTTACCATCCTCTAAATCAAGGCTTGGCCCAAAGTAGCTCACCACTGTTTTTATAAATAAAGTTTTATTAAAACACGGTCACACCCATTTGTTCGCTGTTACCTATGCTTTTATGCTATAAAGGGAGCCCAGGAGTTGATACAGATGTCTGAAAAACTTGAAATCCTTACTCTCTGGTTTTTTACAGAGAAAGACTGCTGATCGGTGCTGTCAATCATGCATTTCATGCAGATATAGACCTCGTTTTGCAGGTTGTCCACTCTTGTACACCAGCACCTACTCCAGTGCCTGACACAGAGCAGACATTCAGCAAGAGGAAACAGGAATCAAGGGAATAGGGAGGGAGGGAAGAGAGCAAAGTTGTCTGCAGTCTTTCCACACATCCTCCTAGCCTGGGACGGAATTCCAAGCGATGAAGACACAATCCACCCTTGGCTTTGGGACCAGGGCTCCATACTCGGAGCTGGTGCTGGAGCCAGAGTTGCAGATGCTTTCCACACATCATCCTGCAGCGCAGCCCAGTGTCTGAGTCAAAGATGGAGCCCCCTGAGTTCCTGTCTACCTTGCACAACTTCTGGGCAGAACCCTCAGAATGGCCCCCAAGGGCCTTCACCCTTGAGCAATCCCCTCCTTTCAGGGTGGGTGGAGGCTGTGACTATGATAAGATGTCACATCTGCTGTTACCTGACATGGCAAAAGGGAGTAGGCCTGGTGAAGTCCCAGGAGTCTTTGAAAACGGACTTTTCTTGGTTGATGCCAGGAGTCAGAGAGGCTGGAGGCATGAGAAACGCCTGTCCCACACCGCTGGGTGGGTGATGGAAGAGCTCGTGTGAGAAGGAATGCAGGGAACTCTAGGAGCTGGAGTGGCCTTGGCCAGCAGCCAGCAAGGAGATAGGGACCTCAGTCCTACAACCACAAGGAGCCAAGTTCAACCAACTCGCGACAATCTGGGCAGTAGGTTCTCCCCAGAGTCAGCCAGTGCCCTGACTGTGGCCTTACAATACCCCAAGGAGGGAACCTGTCCAAGCTCTCCTGACTTCTGTCCTACACAGCTGTAAGATAACAATGGGTGCCATTGCTGTAGGCCACCATGCTTGTGGCACTGCGACACACAGCAATGGAAACCGGATCTGCCATGGAATCCTGATTGACAGTCAATGGGACAGGAGAAATCTTCCAATTGCAGCAGAAATGTGTGGAAAACCTCCCTTTGGGAGCTTGCCTTGTCTCTTAGTAGTTACAGGACCATGAACAAATGGTCCTTTTGGGCCTCAGATGTCTCCTCTGCTCCCAGGGACAGTAAGAGCTCTGGCCTCAGTGCAGTTCTCATGAGCCTGAAAGCAGACAGTGCGGCCAGGTCCCAGAGTGCTGCTGGGCTCAGCAGGTCCCCCGCATGCAGTCTGCACCCCTGCACGCTCCACCCCTTCAGCGCCTTCCTGCCTTCCCTGTGTAGATGTGACTCTGGGCGGTGCTCCTTCCAGGGACCCAGTGCAAAGGCAGGGGTGTTGCAATCATAGGACACATCATAGGTCAGGCATGGAGCTGCTCATTTCTCAACTCTTCTCTGGCACAAAAGCACTGTCTTGGGGGCACTGCGGCTGCCAGAGGTGCAGCTGTCACATGGCAACACCCTGTCCCTGCTGTGACATGCAGCTGAAGGATGATGGGGAGGGAGAGCCCCATCGTGACACGTTGAGTGGAGCTTTTCAGATCCTGTCTTTACTCTGAGAGTACTGTCAATCAGCCACTCAAAAATGCAGATGCACAATTAGCCAGGGCTCAGGTCTGACAGGCAGGGTGCCTGCAGAGGCCATGTGTTAGCTGTTTCCTGCGCTTGGCCTTGCTGTGAGATTACTCATGTTCACACTGATTAACCCTAGTAAACTGAAATCCAGAGAGGTTGAGCTGCTTTCCCTGAATCACACAGCTAAGAAATGGAAGGGTGGGATGAGACCCCAGGGGTTCCAGCTGCAGAGTCTGAGCTCCTTCCTAACAGCAGGGGTGGGGGTTCCTTCCTCTCTCACTGGCCAGCCCTGGGACCTCAGGAGACCATTGAACTTCACTGAGCCTCATTTCCCATCCTCTTCCCTCAGAATTTCCAGGGAAATTCGACAAAATTATTCATGAACAGGTTTGCAAGGTGGAAACTCTGAAATAACAGTGGAACCTCTACCGGCCGCTGAGTGCGGCCTTCTCACGGGAGAGGCCCGAGCCCAGGTAGGAGGGCAAAGCGCAGCATGGTTTCAGTGCATGTTGGGGAGGGTGCTCTCCTCCCCACGGCTGTCCCAGGGCAGGGCGGCGGGCTCTGAGGACAGTCTCTCCTGGTTGTATTCAGTGTCTTAGAGACAATGAGCCCAGGTGGCATGTGGCAATGTGAAGCCTGCAGCCCCGACTCTGTCCCTCAGGGCCAGTGCAGGAAGCAAACTGGTCACATTCAGGCCACGTAGACCGTGCATTAGGGTGATGGCACTCTCAACCCTGGGGGAGCAAGATGTGGCCTGGGTGATTCCCACAATTGGATAGGACCTGGGAGAAGTAGTTGAGGCCATCGTCTCCCCTCAAGCTAGAGCCTCTCCTCCCAGGCTCCCAGCTGGTGTCCCTGCAGCCCCAGGCCCCAGGCTCTGTTTCCTATGGTCTCTGCTTCTCTCCTCCGTCCCCCGCACCTGCACTCTCTGATCTGCCGTGATGGGACAATGGCTTGAGAGTTCTCTTTTCCAACACTGAGCTGAGAACCCGATTAAAGGGGACTTTTAATACCTAGATCCCTAGAAGTGGTGACGCAGTGTCTGGATGCGGATGATATCAGTGTATTTTTCTAAAGTTTTTAAAGAGTTGATCTCATGCTGGAAAACACTGAGCATTTTCCAACTTTGTCCCCATGATCCCATGGGCTGGAGGCTATTATAATTTCCATTTACAGAGGATGAAACTGTCAACTAGAGAGGTGACATCAATTTCCTTAGCATTTGGAGGGGCTGAGTCTCTAATCCAGGACTGCTGCGAGTGAACCCCACATCCCCCCAGGTCTTCCCGCACTGTCTGTGTCCCAATCGGCTCAGGCCGCCATCGCAGAGTTCCGCAGCCTGGGTGATTCAACAACAGACATTCATTTCTCATAGTCTTGCAGGCTGAACTCCAAGTCTAGGTGTGGGCTGATTGAGTTCCTGGTGTGAGAATGGCCTCCTTCTGACTGCCCTCATCTGGCAGAAAGGCAGCCGTCTCCTTCAGGTCCTCTTTCCTGTGAAGCCTCTCTTGCCATCACAAGGACCCCAGCTTCATGATACTTCCCCAGTCACTGCCCGAAGGCCCCACCCCATGCTACAACACTTGGGGTTTCGGCCTGTGGACTTGGGGGAGGAGATGTGATTCTGCCTACAGCTCTGTGTTGTGCAGAGGAGGCTCAGAGGCCTCACATCAGCTGGGGAGAGGTGGAGAAGGAAGACAGGCCTCTCCTTTCCTCTAAGCCAGGTCTGCATCTGAACTGTTGGGAACAGGTGACGTTGGCCATGTCCCTCAACATCTCTCATCTGTTTCCTCTGCTAGCAAATAAGGCTGGCGGAGAGGACACACGTGCCTCACACTGTCAGGGGTGTTCACTGCTAGTAATTCACTGGCTGCTGCCTGGCCCATGGCCAGCTCTCAAATGCTGGTCCCCCCGGCCAGCTGCGGATGGGATTGATAGTTTGTCACGAGTGTGCACACATTCCTATTTACAGTGTGGTGGTGGGTGTGCTGTGCACCCTTCTGCTGACTTTCAAATCTAACCCCGGAGGCCAGGGGACATGAGGCCGGGCACAGACAGACAGCTGAGTGGTGGGGTCACTGCGGGAAAACCCAGCTTAGGACAGAAGATGGACAACCACATTCTCTTCAACAATTTTCCAAAGAACCGAAAAAGATGCATAATGCAGATCCAAATCCACCAGGTATTCCTGCCTCCCCAGGGCCAAATTCTGTGCTCGATCCCTTTTTATGCATAAAATGACTTTTTAATCCTGATAGCAGGGAGAAACAAATCTATTTGCAGGGGCTGAGACTGAGGAGGTTTCTCCAACAGAATAGATGAAACCCTACCTTCCGGTTGGAACGCATCGCTCATTCCCCTGTCCTCTGTTCACCATCAGGGACTTGAGGTTGATCTTAAAGGCAAGACTGTTTGAAGGCCCCAATGCCAGCTCACACACCCCCCTTTTTCTCTGCTTGTTCAGTGAGGCTCCAACAGTGTAGCACATGGGATTTGACCCAGGGGTCCAAATCAGCAGGATTAGGGACAGTGTAAGCAATCGACGGGGTGATGTACGCAGAGGACAGCAACAACCCTCCAGCCAGCGTCCTCCAGGCTGCTCCTCCAGGAAGCTACTGTGGATTTCATCCAGCCAATTCCCCTCATTTTACAGAGGAGCAGCCTGAGTGCCAAGGGATCAAGTGGATCACTGTGGATGGGGACAAATGATTAGGGACAGAGCTGGGAATGATTCTGTGGAATTGAGTTATTTATGTACCGTTCAAGTGCCTGAGCTGTAATTTGACTCAAAGCTGGTAAGGTTTGTGAAAGAAGGGGACAGATTGGTTTCCTGGCATCTCTCACCAAGTCGTCAGGAAAACAGTTGGTTTCCGATTGGCCCGGATAAGCAGGGAGGTACCCACGGTGGGCAGCTGCGGAAAGCGCGTCGTGTCGAAGCCATTGCCAAAGCCGCCAGGATTCTCTTTTTCCATAGACGAATGCTCGATGCCAAGTCACCGTGAGAACATTCAGCTTTTTTTTTTAAAGGTTGGAGTTGTTTTTTTTTTTTTTTTAAGAGAGAAGGACAGTGAGAGAGAGAGAGAGAAAGAGAATCAATTTTTATTGAGTTTTTCACATGGCTTTCATTGCTCTGACACTTAGTTGCGTACGTGGGTGCTGGGGTTTGAACCTGTGTACTCGCGCATGCTGGTCAAGCGCCGTAACCACTGAGCCACCACTCCAGTCCCGAGAACACTCAGCTTTAAGCCCTTTTATGTGGGCACTTCTCTCCTGCAGCATCTTTTGATTTTGCAGGATGAGAAGACTGCACGGCCCAGGGATCTGTGGGGGGCAGGTAGAGCCTTCTGCACTGGAGAGGTCAAGGGTGTCTCCTCCCTGTCCCACACTTTCACGGAGTCTCAGGCTCAGTCCAGCAGTTCTGGGCTCTCCCACCCTTCTGCAGCCCTGAAGCCCAGAGCAAGTGGGGGCTGTTGGTGGGTCAGAGTTTGGGCAGCTGTTCCCCTACTTACACAGCTAATTTTTGGACCCAAAGATTCAGGGGTGTGTGTGTGTGTGTGTGTGTGTGGTCATTTTGTCTTTAGTGCTACTGCAATTGGGACAAATGTTAAAACTCCTCTGGAATCTCTCTCTATCTTTTTTTTTTTTTTTTTTTTTTTTGTACTGAGGACCCAACCATTGAATTCAGGGGCACTTAACCACTGAGCCACATAACCAGCCTCTTTTATTTTTTATTTTGACACAAGGCCTTGCTAAGTTGTTCAAGGCCTCACTAAGTTGCTGGGGCTGGTTTTGAACTTGAGATCCTCCTGCCTCAGCCTCCCAAGCCACTGGGAATACAGGCATGAGCCACGGCTCCTGGCCGCCTTCAGAGTCTCAAGGCCACTGCCCTTGGAAGGCGAACTCTTTCCATCTTCCCTTCGCTCACCTTAGGCCACCATAGCTCAGCCTTCTTCTCATTAGCCATTGTCCTGCAAAAGTTGGAGCAACCTATTGTTCAGATGGGTTAACTCTTTAGCTAGTGATGGTGCAGTTGGGCCACGCCGAGGAGAGCGTCTGAAGTGTCCCAGTGTCTGACACTCCAGGAAAACTCTCCTCTTGGGAAGACCAAAGGGACTCTCAGGCCAAATAACCTTGTGCACATCTGTCACAGGCTTAGTGTTGTGCCACGGTGGTTACTGGTCCCTTGCTAATCATGACAATGACAATAATACTGGTGAACCCTTAACGAGCCTTTGCTACATGCCAGGCACCACTTATTCTAAGGGCTTTGATTCTTTGAGCCAGCTCAATTTGCATAGCAGTCCTGCTTGGGGGAGGAGTGGGATGCTCATTTCTGAGACGGGAACACTGAGGCTCACATGGGTAACTTGTTCAGCCACAAAGCCAGGAAGTCGGGGAGACAGACGGAGCCTAGGACAGGCTGTTTTTCGTTGTCCTGAAGTTTCATTCCAAGGATCTGAGCTTTATCATACTTGAAGCTTAGGTGAGGGTCAGGAGGTGCTCCATGCCTGTCTTTCTGCATGGGGCCCAGAGGTTCCTTGTCCAAGTTTAACGGAGTCTGTGTCCCTGCGGAACAGCACCTTGTGTGTTGGGAACACCTAGGTGCTGGAGGGAAGACTCGCTGGAGCGGATTAGCAACAGGCCCTGCTAGGCACACAGAATGTCAGGTACGCAGGACTCCAGAGGTTCTTTTTTTTTTTTTTTTTAAAGAGAGAGAGGGACAGTGAGAGAAAGAGTAGAAGAAGAAGAGGAGGAGGAGGAGGAGGAGGAAGGGAGAAGTGATTTTTATTTAGTTTTTCATGAGACTCTCATTCCTCTGACACTTTGTTGAGTTTGTGGTAATGGGGTTTGAAGTCATGTTCTAGCACATGCAACACAAGCATCATAATCACCAAGCCACTGCTGCAGCCCCCAGAGGTTCATTTTTTATCTTGTCTTTTTGGTGTTTTGAATGTTTCCATACCTGGATGCCTATCCCATTCTCAAAGTTCAGAAAGTTTTCTGTTATTTTTATCCTGAAGAGGTTATCCATACCATTACCCTACATCTCCCAACCCTCTTTGATTCCAATTACTCTTAAAATTGGTCTCTTAATATTGTCCCACAGTTCTTGTATACCCTGATCATGGTTAGTTATTTTCTTCAAATGTTAAAGGCCGGCTACATTGTCTTCTAACTGGGATTCTGTCTTCAACATGATCTGCTTTGCTAGAGATATTTTCAACTGAACATTTTATTTGTATTTATTGTGTCTTTCATTTCCAAGATTTTTATTTGGTTCTTTTTCAATATCTCTATCTTCTTATTGAAGTTCTCATTTATATTCTTAATGACTTCCTTAATTCATTCAGTAATTTTTTCTGGGTTCTCATGGAATTCATTGATAATTTTTATAATCATTCTTTTGTGTTCTTTGTCTGGTATTTCATCCACTTCAATATTTTTGGAGTCAGTTACTGGTGAATTATGAACTTTAGAAGGTATTATATTATCTGGCTTTTTCCATATTTCTTATATTCCTGTGCATGTGTTGGAATGGATTCTCTTCTACTTTCACATGTGGGCCTTTTTAAGGCTCAGCCTTCTCTTGTCAAGGTATTCTGGGATATCGGATTGTGAAAATTTCAATGTATTTTCAAGTAGATTTATAGTACAGTGTTTCTGCTTGCTTTTTGGTGAAACTCAAATATTTTGGCACAGTGTATATTGTGTCTCAGCTCAAGGATTCCACTTTTCCTGTAGGTCTCAAAAGAGTGAGGGGTCCTCCTTGTAGATCAGGCAATTGTGTACTGCAGGATACGAGAGGATCCTCTGAGATTCTCCTTCTTCACTTAACATCTCTGTGTGTTCTAAAGGGGTAGCGAGGGGGCTGGAGTGGTTTCTCAGGGGTTAGAGCACTTGCCTGTCATGTATGAAGACCTGGGTTCAAGCCTCAGCATCACATATACAACAAAGTGTTGGAAAACCAAAAAACCAGATGAAAAAATAAATAAAATTGATTTCTCTCCCTCTCTCTCTCTCTCTCTCTCTCTCTCTCTTTTCATCTGTCTTTAAAAATAAATAAATAAATAAAGGGGTATAGGAGTGGTTTATATTGGAATTCTTCATAGATGTGGTGTTCACATACATTGCGTTAATTCTCCGTTTTTCACTAAGAGTGGATGTTGATGCGTGGGGCTGAGGGTGCCCCTTGGCCATTCCTACTTGGGACCTGGTCATTAGTTTGGGGGTTTTGTCTCTTCTCTTCTTCGTATTAAAGTATCGTTGAAGTTTGGGAGTGTTTAATTTGTTTTTGGAGCAAGGTGTACCGTCTCTTGACTAGTTTAAGCACAGCAGAAGAGTCTCTGCCTTGTGAACTTGTGTCCCAGTAGATTCTCAGCACCAGGATGAGGTGTCTTAGGCAACATCACCTCAAAGAAATCCTTACCGAGAAGTCCTTTGCCAACTCAGAGGGCAGACCACTCAAAAAGAGACCTGTATTTTCCTTTTATGTCCAGGGAAAGACCTTTTAGCAAGCATGTCATTTAAATTTTATAATCACCCTACAACATATGCAGCACAAATATGTAACTTTCATTTTAGAAATGCACAAGTCAAAATTTTAAAAGGTGGATCAGAGAAATGGGGTGTTTTCACCACAGTGGCACAGATTTCAAGTGGTAGAGCTGTCCATAAATTTGGGTCTCCCCATTCCTGGTCTGTGGGTCCTTTTGGAACCCTCCTCTGCCCCTGCTGGGCCTTAGAGAGTGACAACATAGCTACCTAAATCTTCACAGTCTCCTGACGTCTCTCTGCTTCCAGTGACCTCTTTCCAACTTGAAAGTTTCCAATTTACAGTTGGATGTTATTTTTGCCCTTCAGGCAAGTTCGATTTCATTGTGCAGATGCAAAACTCTTTCACAGTGAAGGCTGCAAAGAAAAAGACTAGGAATGAGGCAGGGGGTTAATACAGGATACGCTGAAGCTGAGAACAATCTCAGAGGTAATGTAAGGTCCGTGTTGCCTACAGCTATATCCCCAGAGCTGAGAAAGTGCATTCCCCTTAACCATTTTCTGTCCCATTGTGTGTGTTCTGTGCTGAGCTGTGGTGGAGCCAGGAGGCAGGAGACTCCCTGCTGACCGCACCAGGGTGTCAGCCACTGGGGGAGGCAGCAGGAAACACCATTTGCTTCTGTTGTCAGTCGAGGGAGTGAGGGAGCATGCTGGCGCCCCCTGACCTTCTGCCTACATCTTTGGAAGTCATTACACTCAAAATAAATCTGGGATGCTCTCTCTTGATGGCTGAGTCCTGCCTTAGAAGAATTCACAGTTACTAGAATGCTCTATGTATCCAGCCTGCAATCTGATCACTAACGACGACGTGTCAAGGCCAGGCTCTGAGCAGGTCCAGGGAGCCCACTGGCAGGAAAGAGACCCAGGCTCTTGGCTCATGGAGACAAGGCAGCTCCGGAAGGAGGGTGGGCATGTGGTGAGCGTGCCCAGCTACCCCTGTGTCCACCCTTGAAGCAGAAGGACCAGGAGGTCCCCACCATACAAAATAGGAGGAGGTTCCAGGAGAAGGGGCAGAGTCCAAGCTTACAAAAGGGAGCTGAATGTCACATCTGAAGGGCCCAGGAGGCTGCATGGGAATGTGGGTTGGCACAGATGAGGAGCTGAGAGCTCCGTGAAGGGGGCTGACAGTGCCCAGGAGCTCAGGGCTCAGCAGCTCAGCCCTGAGGAATGAGGTGAGGCTGGACCGACTGTGTGGCATCTCAGGGGCCACTGTGGGGTGCGGATGCCTGGGTCTGCGCCTAGAGCTCCACCAGGGTCCGCCCATTGGGGGAGATGAGGTCAGCCAGTTCTCTGGCCTCTGGGCTGCAAGGACAGAAGGTGTGAGCAGAGAAAGTGAAGCCGGGGTGGCTGCTAGGGTTGCTCTAACAGCACTGCAGCCCGATTGGCTTAACTGGAAATTTATCCCCTTACAGCTCTGGAAGTCCCAGGTCAAGGTGCCATAGGCTGGGGTCTCCGAGGCCTTTCTGTGGCTGGAAGATGGCTGTCTTCTTGCTGTCTCTTCCTATGGCTCCCCTTCTGTGTACATGCACCCCCGGGGGGAACTGTGTGGATTCAGATCCTCCTCTTATAAGGACACCTGTGAGATTAGATAGGACCCTCCCTATCAGCTTCACCGCAGCTTGGTTCCCCATTGAAAGACCCCATCTGCAGTCCCGTCACCTTCTACAGTACTAGGGGTCAGGGCTCCAGCAGACGAATCTGAGTGGGGCCCAGTCCAGCCCACAGCAGATGCCTCTGTCCTTCTCCTTTTCCCTTCAAAGAGCTGAGAGTGAAAGCCACCAGCGGTGGGAAGGGTACATTCACAACAGCTCTTTTTCATCCTCAACTCCTCAGCTCGTCTGATCATCAACTTAGTGCACAAAGCCCTGTTGGTGTTGGAAATCACAGTTTCGAGAGCTTTGAATTGACTGAACTTTAGCCATTCCATCTTCAAGGGGATTTTTAGCACAGGCCTATTAAGTAATAAGGTCAAAGCATTTGTTCCCTAATTATTTATTCATGTACCCACTTCCCTTGCCAAGCTACAGGTTCCTAAAAGGTGCGGAAGTGATGTTTCCTCATAGACTACTGCTCAGAGCAGACCTTGGTGCGTAGTAGGGATGCACCCAGTGTGTACCCATATAATTAATGTGCTGAGGCTGGGTTCAGAGCTGAGTGCATCTCGGTGCCTAGAAAGGAGGGTGCAGATGGGGATGCTTAATTGGAAGCCAGGAGAGAGAGAGGGAGAGAGAGAGGGGCACCAAGAGTCCAAGACAAGGGATATTTCTTCAAGCATCTCACTTATTTAAATGAGATATGAATGCCAGAACCACCATGTGCCACCCCTCCTCCTGACACAGCCCCCAATTCCTCCCCAGAATCCTCTACTTGCCCGTTTGACTATTGGCAAGAGGGGATGAGTTCTGGGTTGGCTGTCTGTGGGCTGTGCTGTGTCTTAGCTGACCTGGGGTGGATCTGGGATCTGGGGCTGCAGCTCCCCAGGGGAAAGCATCTGTCTCCTTGATCTTCCCCATGTTCTTTTGGGGGTGGACCCTGCACCGCCATCACTGCTCACTTTCCCAGAAGTCCCAGGAAGGACATGGAAACACACGCACGCACGCACACACACACCGCCTACTCTTATCCACTTGTGAGTTTCCAGAAATACAGGCTTTTGTGCAAAGGACAGCATTTCACGATTCTGCTGCCTAATGGATGAAACTCATCAGATCTGAAAAATAAATTAAAAGAAAAGCAGCCCTTGTCACATTTTATGTAGGCAGATAATTGGACGAGGGTGGAGAAGCGGAGCAAGCGAACTGTACATCTCGTGGCTTTCAAGGCAGAACTTTCTTTTGAAATGAATAAGATTCAGGAGCCACATCAATTCCGTTCCCCAGCAGCCTAGTCTGCCTCTTCTGTCTATTCTTGCTGCTGACTGCAACCGAAAGGGTGCTTTCTGATCAAAAGCTTTCTTCCCTGAACGCAGGGTGCAAGCAGCTCTCACCTGCGTCCTCCTGCTTTCTGTGCTGCTCTGGGAAAGGCATTATGGTCTCTTGTTCCAAATGTCAGGGCAAGTGCCTGGGGGCCCCTCCACCAATGGGGACTTGACTCCCATCCATAATTTGTGCTAGCTGACCAAGCCGGACAGCCCTATGTGCTGGGAGGGTGGGATGTCTCTCTTAAAAACAAATCCCTCTTGGTATATTTTCACTATTAATTGTGCTGCCTTTAAAATTATTATTATTTAAAAAGGCTAAGACCAGTTGCTTCTTGCTGCCTTCCTCATTTGGATAATGCATGTTATTCCTTCCCAAGTAAATATTAATGTAGCCCCCCTTGCTACATTAATAATAATTAGGCTTACAGGAAAGAAGGTAGATTGTTTGGAGTTATTGTTTTTAATAGCCAGAAAGCCTCCGTTCCTTGCTCCTGGCACTAGCCAATTCCTACTTAGAAACAGCATCTACTTGGGGGAACCCTGCATTCATACTGTGTGCGTGTGTTGTGATACAAGTGGAGGCTGAAACAATTATGCAATTCTTTTTTTTTTTAAGGGAGGGAGGGATGGTGAGAGAGAGAAAGAGAGAATCAATTCGATTTAGTTTTTCATGTGGCTTTTGTTGCTCTGATACTTTGTTGTGTACGTGGTGCTGGGGTTTGAACTCGGGTCCTCATGCATGCCAGGTGAGCACCATAACCACTGAGCCACACTGCTCCAGCCCCTGGGGTCCAATTCTCAGTCCTCCAGTTTCAGCCTCCTGAGTCACTGGGATTAAAGGTGTTTACTACCAGACCTGGCTGCAATTTTGTAGCTCTGAAAAGAAAAGATTTAAATTAATATCAGCCATCCATACTGCCAGAGGGGAGAGAGACGGCAGTGACTAAGCAACAGATGTCCTTGCTGGATGAGCACAGAGGAAGGACACAAGGAAGCCCAAAGCAGGAACCTCCATCACCTGCTCCTCTCTTAGCCTGAGCTTTCTGCACTGATTCACTCATTTTTATTAGTCATTTGGATTCTTTGGAGTTGAAGCAGATCTTAGAATGGGCATGGTTTTGCCTCCTAAAATCCTTGAGCTCATTCAGTGAGGAAGGAAACCTTCACCAACACGGTGGGTTGAATATCTCCATTATGGAGAGCTCAGTACTTCCCAAGGCAGCCTTTTGATTTCAGGCACATGCTAATGCTTGCAGACTTTTTTGTTATTTTAGTTCAGAATCTTTTAGTTGACAGTGATGGAGGTCAAAGCTGCAAGTTAATTAAGCTGAAAGAGGAATGTATTGGCTCACCTAACTGGACTCCAAGCGGGCTGGGGTTCAGGTACAGCTTGATCCAGGGGCTGGAGGATATTTCCAGGTTTCATCTTGGCTTCTAACAAACCCAGGCTTTTCATGACACCAGGCTGATGGTGTCTTCTTCATTCTTGGGATTTTCATTCTCTCATTGGCCCCAATTGGAAAACATCTATTCCTGAATGACTTAATTTGGGTTCACTTCACCCAGCCAGCCATCCATCCAAGCTGAGACTGGGATCTGAGAGCACAGTCAGTGGTGAAGGTGAGCTCGGGTATGGAGGGGAGACAGTACCTGGATGGTAGAGTTGATTATCATGGTGGACGAAGGAGGCTTAGTTCCACCAGCAGCTCTGAGGAATTCTGGAGCACTCAGATTTGTTGCCCTGAAGGACGGGACGTGGCTCATCGATGTGCCATCTCCTGTCCCTGTCAGCTGAGCGTCGTCTTTGGAGGTACATGCACCCCTTCTTTTCCTTAGCCTGTGCTGCTTTGAGTTCAAGTTTAACAATCTGGTTCTGGGGTGAGCTTCAGAGAAGGCCCCAGGTGAGAAAGGCAGAGGGACCTGGCAGGCAAGAAGATGAGAGCTGCCCGTGTGCCAGGAATGAGGTGCCCTGGTGTAGCTTAGTCACAAAGGGACCAAGGGCACAGAATGTGACTGCCACCACCCAGCAGGGACTGTGTCCTGGAGCAGTTGAGCTGATCGGCCTGAGCTTGATCATGGCCCACATTCTTGATGGGGGGCGTGGAGGAGGGCACTCCCAGGAGCAAGAGCAGGGTCCTGTTCCCAGGAGAAGGGAGAGGGCACGCTGGGGAATGAGAGCAAGGACATTTGCTGTCTCTGTCTGTGTTCTGAGAGCTTCCACCCAGCAGTTGGGAAGTCACTTCTGGGCAGAAGGTAAGCTTTCTCTCCGGTGTGACAAGCCTTTAAATACAGGAGGTCCAGCCTCTCTACCCTCATTCCTCACTTTAGTCCAGCATGGACATGCTTGGCTTCTTCCCTGTTCTTTCCCTGGTGTGGTTTCTAGGACTTCCTTCCTGTAACAGCTTCCTCACTTCACCCTTCCCAACTGGGCACGACAGGGAAGGTGGGATGGGGTCCATCTCAGTAAGACTGGGTGTGCAAGAGGATAGCGCTGGGGACAAGCGACTGGGTGCATCTTGCGAGGTGACCCCGGAAGAATGTTTTACCATATTCCAGTTATTCAAAAACTGGGGATCTCCAGGTAACTCTCGATTAACTAGAATATACCTTCCTTGAACATTATCAAATAACTCCTGATGGTTAGAGAAGCTGTATTGTTATGTGTCCTATTTTTGGAAAATTTGACAAATGTTGGCTTGACCCACCCAGAGCCTTAAAGGGTTCTTGTAGAGCCAGCCCCACTTCCAAGCTCAGCTAGTGGGGTTTGGATGGGTCAACGGTGAAATGTGTGATCTGTTCTTAACCTGATCGGAGTTCTCACACATTCTCCAAAGGATTGTTGAGAAAGGAGCTTGTGGCCATGGCTTGGCTGCTGCCACAGTCCCGTTACCGGTTTCCATGACTGTTCAGGGACAAGACCCTGACCCAAGGTGGTTCAATCACATGCCTCTGGCAGTGTAGACATGAAGGTGCTCACAGCTGTTGGCTGCCCAAGGAGGGAGCCACATAGAAGCAGGAGAAAGTGAGCGGCCACCCCATCCTCCTCCCTTCGTCCTCGGAGTCCCAATGTGTTCATTCATCATGGTTTCTGATTTCTGCTTCTATGACAAAATGAATCCTAATAAAGACATTCACGACATTAAGACATTGAACAGATTGTATCAAGTAATGGGGAAATATGTAGATTCGAGTTCAAAGTTCTTGGAGTTTGCTGGAGCCACCACATTCCGCTCAGGGACGCAGTCTGAGGCACTCTTCTGGACTGAGACCTGGGCTTCTGCTCTCAAAAAGACCAAACCTTCATGATAGAGAAGAGTAAAATCAAGTAAATGAGAGACATGTGGGGTATCACTGCCCATCTTTACTAAACATGGCTAAAAAAATCATTCACCAGATCAAAAAGGCATCGAAGGTCAATATGCTCCATGGCCTATAAGGATCCTCCCCAGACATAGTAATAATCTAGAACACTGCACGGTAGGTCAAGCAATCGGCAAGGTTAGAGGGATTATCTCATTCCGTCTTGAAAACCCTGTGGACCAGGCTCTGCTATTACTCTCCAATCAAATATGGGAAATTAAAGCTTGGACAGATGAATGGAGCTGCCCAAGGTCATGCAGCTGGTGCAGAGCTTGGGTTTGCACCGGGACAGGCTGGCTCCAGAGTAGGTGGGCTTGGCCTTTATTCTAGAGCACGATTTCATCTTAGTGAAAGTTGTAGCACGTTAGAAATTCGTGTCAGGTGTGCCCAGATGCTGTAAAGCTGTTGGGTCCAGGTGCATGTTCATAAGCTGGTTTTCAAAACAAGAGTAAGCTCTTAACAGCACGTTCTTTTCTGAAGGACGCCCCTGGCGTTTTCTGGCTTCCAGGCCTTTGTCTCCTGGTCTCCATCGCCTGCCCGTCCTTGATCACACGCCTCCCGCAATGCAGGTCTGCTGGTGCTGTCTGGAGGTCTGGTTTGTGTAATTGATATTCGTAATCACATAACCCCCCCGACAGCAGTAAAACGAGAAAAATTGAAAGAAAGAAAAATCACTCGCAGTTATGTCCTTTAAACCTCCGATTAAATGCCACCTTTGCCAAAAAGCTGCCCTCAGCATGCCCTGCTTCCCACACGGGCATGCAAGAACATGCTCATGCTTGCACACGTGTGTACCACACACGCATGCACATGCAAACACAGATGCTATTGAATCTAGAAAGAAGCTCTGTAACTTAAACATTCATGAGCTTTGCACAGGTTTGAAACGTCATTTTGTTTTATACTTTCTTCTTGGAGTGTATTTTGGCTCTCCTATTATGGGGTTGGGGTGGATAAACAACCATTCCTAAGTTTAGGGTCTATAGAACTTACTTCAGCCCCGGGTCCTCAGACACTTAACACACGCGCCCACACACGTCTTAGGAGCTAGGATTATTCTCTCTCCTGCACTAACCTGCAGAGGCGGCTCCCATGCCCATGTCACCTCTGTTCCCTCCCTGCACCCGAGAGGGGGCCTTGCCTTCATCACCTGCTTAGTAATCACTTGAATTGTAAGCAGCATACAGTAAGATGCTCCGTTCCTCTCCACGGGCCCATGAGAACACACAGATTCACTCAGCCAGCCTAGCTGGTGCCTGGCTCTGGGTCCTGGGAAGGCTCTAGGTATTTCTTCAAAGCTAACATTCTCTCTGGACTTGCGGTCTGACTGCAGGAGGGTCTCTGGGAATAAAAATTAGCCATCTGTCTGAAATGTTTATGAAAAAATCTAAATTTAGATGATCAAAGACTTCGGGACTAAGGGGGCCGGGCCTTGAGGTTGAAGACTGATTCCTTTTCCAAGCGTCCTGAACAGCAAAGACGCTTGAGAAATTCCGCTTCAGAGGCATTTAAAGCTCTAGCTGGAAGCCAGCTTAATTTCTGATCAACTGATGTGACGCAGCATGGCCTCCATGACATCATCCACCTAAGTGTTACCTTCTGTCTGCTCCACGGCCGCCTAGCTTTGGAGGAGGGCTCTTCCCTGGGCCACCCGGGCCTCACTGCTGAAGGAGAAGCCAGGTCCTGAGCCACAGTCTGCTGGGCACATTGATTTCCATCTTGAGTCTAAGGGGAGGGATTGCCATCCTCTGCAGTTCATCAAGGCCTCAGAGAGCAAAGTCAAAGGATCCTGTCATGATGGGGAGCAGTGACTTGGTGCAAGGTCACCTTCCACGTGGCTTCTTGATGGGCACCAAAGCTCCCTCAGTTGGAGGTTATCCTGGGAAGTATTGGGG
This sequence comes from Aplodontia rufa, assembly GCA_004027875.1. NCBI lineage: Eukaryota > Metazoa > Chordata > Mammalia > Rodentia > Aplodontiidae > Aplodontia > Aplodontia rufa. The sequence continues at coordinate 20,444 of PVKS010013116.1, read as the reverse complement.
GCCCCAGTCTCATTTGGGCACAACACACCCTCCTCTGGCTGGCCCTCTCTCCCTGTGACCTTTGTCAACCATTCAGCCCTTCTGGTGTGCCACCACCCCCCCAGCCTGTCCAGGGAATGAACTGAGATGTTGTGGAGAGCGCCCACAAAGTTGCTTCCCCAGTGACCGGCACACAGGGATTATTCAATGATTGCAGAGCAATGGAAAGAAATGCAAGTGAGACGTTCCACTGAACTGTCACGATGAGCAGCAAAATCCTCATCACTGCAGAGGGATTCCATACATCCCAGGGAGCTTCCCAACAGAGGTGAGCCCAGGGCAGGGAGCTCTGGAAGGGAGGGTGGCAGTCAGCTGAACTGGGAGGGCAGGGGAGCCAGGGGTGGGAGCGCGGCCCTTCCCCCAGCTGCTGCTGCCTGGCTGTGGGTTTACAAGTTTAGCTTGTTTGTACACAGAAAGCTCCAAATTGCAACTCTTTGCCAAGCCCCTGCCCAAGTGGGAAGAGTCTCTAATGAGCCAAAGCATTAGTAATTACTGCCATGAGCGGTGCCAGGGAGTTAGCTGAGGACAAGGCCTGATAGAGGAGGAGACTGCTCTCCCACTGATGGTGGCCTGGGGGCGTGGGCCGAGCCCATCACTGAAGGCCATTGGAACCCAAGATGAGAGGAAAGACCCTGCCGGCCAGGCTACTGCCCCTTTGGGGTGGACAGTTTTGGTTGACACTCTGGAAAGGTTTCTCCATTTTGTCCTAAGGAGGAGCTAACTTTCCCTGGGTTTGCCTCTCATGTGAGGAAGGAAGGGAAAGGAAGCTTTGGAGAAGTGCATGGAAAAGGCTTTACTAAGGAACCTCCCAGCTGCAGCTGGAGGGACCTGCCCAGCCCAGCCCAGCCCAGCCCAGCCCAGCAGAATCTACTTGGGTGCAATGATTCACACCAGACAGGACACACGGGCTGCTTTAGACCCAAGGGCTCCACTCTGACCTTTAAACTCCCAAGATCCCCATTACTGAGATCCCAGAAGAGCAGGATGCTCCAGGTCACAAGCCAAAAGCACCGCTGCCCCTGACAGCTTCACTGCAACAGCCCCTCCCGGCATGTGACCACTCTCCTACTGACCGGAACCTGGGACTTGTGCTTGGCAGGGGCATTGGGCTGGCCCTGTGCCTCGCCTGGTGTGTCCCGTGGCTCTGGAGCCAGCGTGCCAATGCTGTCCTACCACTTCCCAGATTCCCGCAGCTCACTGTTGTCTGCCTCAGCCTCCTGCCGCTGACAGTGCCCTCATGTAAATGTGCCTTGCCTGTGTCCCATGGCTGCGAGACCCTGCAGGAGAGAGCATGCAAGGACAGAGAGCACTGGTACGACCTGGCTCAGGGGGCGAGGTTTTGGCTGCAGGGTTCAGATCCTGTTTCCTTTAGGTTTGGCTCCGGAAGCCAGTATCCTACACTGCCCCTGCCAGTGCCCCTGCCATCATGTCCCACTCACATCCTGCTTGTCCTTCTTGACCTAGTTCAGATGCCACCTTTGCTGAGCAGAGGTCTCAAAGGCAGAGAGGATCTTTCCCTTCTCAGGCCAGCCAGCCCATCCCTCCCTTGCTCTTGCTCTGCTCAGAGCACTTGACCTGATGTTTCAGCTATTTATAAACTTGCGTTTTGTCTCCTCTGGATGATTAGCCCCTAAAGAGGTGTCCAGTGGCCACACTGGTTTTTATCTGTGTCTTACCTTGAGCCCAGCAGCAGGTGTGATGTAGAAGGGCAGAGGAAGGAATCCAGTCTGGAAGAGGAATTCTGGATCAGCATTTGGTATTAGCCATGCATTGGGCCTCAAATTTCTCCTTTTTTTTTAAACATGTGAGAGGACTGAGCATGTGTTCTCTATAATGCTTAATGCTTTACGGTTAAGTGGCTTTTGATAAAGTATGCAGTGGTTGTGTTACTTTGGTGTGAGAGGAGATTCCTACCTGTGGGTGTGTACTCTGTGTGTGAAGGGCAGGGAGATGGGAAGGGGGTCAGCTTCCCTCTGGGGGCACTATAGCGGCTTCTCTGTAAATCTCCTAAAGTGGCCCTGGGAGCTGGCACAGAGGAGGTAGAAACCCAACTGAGGGGATTTACAAAGGAGTGCTTCAAGGTAGATTCTTCATAATTAAGCAGAGCTTGGTTTAAATCCTGGCTCTGCCAATTAGAAAGTGTGGTTTGGAAAAAGCCGTTTAATCTTTCTAAGCCTCAACTTCCTCATCTGTAAAATTGGGATATACAAGGATTAAACTCAATAATATGCCTAACTAAGGTACCAATTAGGAGTATTGAGAGGGGTAATGTATCTAAGGTACCCAGGACAGCGTAGATGAAACAGTGATTATCGTCGGTAAAGACTGTGTAGACACAGAGATGAAAACATTTAATTGCTAACCCCCAGCTAAGGTGTGTGTGGTCTCCATTCCTTCTGACATTACAAAACCAGTGGAGTTCAAGTGTGAGTGGAGATGGAAACCCCCGATCCTGTACCCTTGCTTTAGCCAGTCCATAATCTTTCCCTTCTTTTTCTTGATTTTTAAAAGAAAAATGTCCAGTTCTTTGATTTAGCTTTTGAACACATTTTTACTATGCGCAGCTTAAAGCCGGTTCTGCCTGTGATTTCTGTGATGGTGCAGAGCCCTCCCACCCCGGAGTGTCAGCTTCTCCTGAGGGCCCGTTAGTGTCTTTTCCTGTACCCACATCTAAGGACAAGAGGCCTCAGCCCCGACCTGCCCTGGTGATGGCTGGCAAGATGCCCCCTCCTCTAGAAGGAAAGATGTCCTGTCTGATCCCTGGAAGGGCACGGGGGGAAGATGCAGCTTGCAGACTGAAGTCTTCAGGACCTCGCCTGCCAAGAATGAGTGGCATGTGAACAAGGCCCCGCTCAGCAATTCCGGGCAGAGGCCCAAGCTCAGCTCGCACGGTCCTTGTGGCCCTGAAGGAAGAAGCTGGGCCAAGGATCTGTAAGCTGCCAAGAGCTCTCCACCCTGGGCGCCATCCTGGCCGCTTCATTCTCCTGCCAAGCTGTTTCTAGATCGCTCTTCTAAACTTCCCCATAAAAACGCTCAGAAAAGAAACTGGAAAACCTGGAAAGGTTTCTCCACAATGCCATCCAAGTGGTTAGTGCTAAAACAAACACAAAATTAGAATAGTGGCTCAGAGCATAGGACACACTGGCCAGCAGTGGTCTCTCCAGGCTCAGGGATGCCCTGCCTCATTGCCTCTGGAGCCAGTGGGCATGGAGGAGGTTTCCAAAGCTCACCTGTTGGCACAAATCCACTCTAAGAGGTGTGTGTCCTGCTGACGGAACAAAACAGAATAAAAGGCTCATTTACAACAGTAAGAATGTTCCTTCCATCTCCTTGGAGATGCCACCATTCCAAGAAGAGATGACGATGGTGACCGTGTCAATAACCCCAGGGTCCCTGAGAATTGGGTTTGGAGGGAGAACAGCTGGAAAAACAGTTTGGTTTCAATAATTTCAAAAGTCGTGAGGCTTGAGTGCCGATCCTGTCAATAGTTTTAGCGTAAGGCAAATTGAATTAAAATAGGCAAAAAGGTAAGCAAGTTTTGGAAACATATGAGACTAAAAGCAAAAAAAAAAAAAATTTTTTTTTTGAAGTCCTGGAGGAGAATCTTTGTGTTTTGGAGTTACTCCTGTGGGTGGATAAGATGGTGTTTTGGTTTGTTATTACTCCACATTTCAGAGTCCTGGCCATTATGGAAATTATGGGAAATGGCAGGAAACTGCTAAGTCTTAAGGCTGGGAGTGGAAATGTTAAAGATGTCGCACTCACGGGGAGCGAGATTCTTGGGTTTTTTTGTGTGTCTGATTATTTGTTCTCGTCCCACCCAACAGTAAATTGTTGATGGGACACCATGGGAGTTTATCTATTCCAGCAGCGAGATTTTTCTTTTCTTTCCTCTCTTTCTTACTCTCTTGTTTGGCTTGCCTTAAACCCAGATGGAGGCAGATTTACAGGCTGAGCCTGGGTCCTCAATGTGTCCCTGTCCCAAATTATAATTCAGAGAAATGCTTGCCTTTAACTGAGAGGGCTAGCTGTGCCCTCTTGAAGTCTTTAAAAACCTCCATTTCCAAAACCTCCCTGTGCGTTCACAGTTAAAAGCGCTTAAAATTGCAATAAAACACATAAAATGTCTTTGCCCTGGCTACCCGGGTGTTCTTAAGAGCAGATAGATGTACGTGGGCGGAGGGTGCTCCTCGGCTTTGGGAAATCCGTCAACGCATTTTCCTTTTAAGACATGCTTGCACTTTGCAAAGAGTACAATATGCACATGTCCCTGCCACCTGGGACGAAAACCACTCACAGGAGGAGAAGGGGCCAGGTGTGGACATTTCTCATTGCCCCACCAAGACCCAGGAGCCAAGGCAGCCCTTGAACTTGAAGGCCCTCCATCCTGCAGCATCTGCAGTGAGCTCTTGAGAGAGCAGACTCGCTCTTTAAATGACATTTGTCTCTGTTCACTTTCATGGGCACATGGGTAAGGGACAGACAGGCGAATGTTGGGAACATGAGGTTAAGAGAATAATTCTATGAAATGGGCCCGCTGTGCTGACCCCACATGCTTTCCCTTTCAGAAGGCAGCTTGCCTGCAGGGGAGCCATCCAGCCTACGTAAGCAGGATGCGGCACATTCCTCAGCAAGGGACCTGTTGTCTGCAGAGGAACTGCCAGCCAAAAATAATGTTCATCAGAGGAACCCAAATTACCCTGAAGGGAGAGACTTTTGGGACCAGATCCTAAAATTCAGGAAGATAAGGGTGGTTCCTCCTAACCAGAAAATCTGTAAGAATGCATGGTTAAGGATTTAATTGGAACCAGGCAGCAGGGGCCAAGGTAACCTAGAGTTGCCATGGAAGCGAGGACTTAAAAATCTATCACCTTGCTGTCAGTGGAAAATCAAGAGGTGGACCTGGGCAGGGTTCTGGAAACTTCTCTGGAATCCCCAAATCAAAGTGGAGTGCAGGAGAGGCACATTGTCCCTCTCCTCTCCCTTGAGGAAGTCCCCTGTTCCCTTTTCCCATCCCTTCAATAAACTCTTTCCCGTTGCTCTGAGTGACATGTTGGAAATCTCTGACTTGATCACAAGAATGGGGTTGGGGGTGGAGCTTGCACGGCCTCTATTTCCCCAGAGGCCCCAGCTCCATAACAACATGAGAGCTTGGGCCCTGATAGAGCTGCAGGGCCTCCCCTCCGCACTGAAGACGGTCAAAGCCCTTCTCCATCCCATGGCCCTCAACCCGATGACCACAGTGCACGGCCCATTTGCTCAGGGCCTGAGTCTTACGAGCTGCTTGTATCCTTTAGCTTTTATTTTTCTTTCTTTAAGAGAGAGGGAGAGAGCAATAGAGAAAGAATCAATTTTATTTAGTTTTCATACGGCTTTCTTTGCTCTGACACTTTGTTGTCTACGTGATGTTGGGGTTCCAACTCCTGTCCTTGTGCATGGCAGGCAAGTGCTGTTCCAGCCCATATTGTTAAGCTTTTAAATGAAGCCCCTCGTACCTTGGGTCAAGAGGCACCTATTTCTTCTCAAGTGCTTACCAGCTTTCTGGCTGGATTGCCACCACCCAGGGTTATGTCCCCGACCTGATTGAGGGGTCCCACTAAGTTCAGTACAAGCACAGCTTATTGTCATTGTTCTAGGGATGGGACAGAGTGTTGTCACCTAATGAGGTCAGTATGTTCCGCCCCCAAGGTAGCACACAAGACGAACCTGGGGGCTGGAGTGTGTGGCATGAAACATTGCTTAGAACAATGTTTTCCTAATTGTAAAACATTTAGGAAAAAATAGCACAGTTACTCAAACCTTAACACCCACAGGTTCTGAAATTTTTCATGTAACTTTCCGCTTTATTTTAGGATACAAGTCCCCAGTTTTAAAATCAGAGAATTCCCTGGGGGTTGAGATGAACACCAGTCTCTAGGGAGCCCTGCTCTCTACTCCACCTCTGCGCCTCCATATTTCTAAACAATCTGCTGGAGCTCCGGGTTTGTTAGTTTTGGGTTTTGTGTGCTAACTTTTGCTGTCCTGCTGGGGAAGCTGAGGCTTCAGGTTTACGGTCCTCCCTGCCCCTCCACACCCTCGTCCACACCCTTCTCCCTGCTCTCTCCATTGGGATCAGAGCGGAGTCTTTGTGAAATGACCACTGGTGTTTCCGCTGACCTGGTGGCACACACTTGAGTGACAACCAAGTCACGATGACAGTTCTGAGTGTGAACCAACTTTGTTTGCCGGGATTTACATTTTCGGTCCCTCCCTTAGTTTCCTGCCAGGAATTCGCCCCAGCTCTCCACTGTCGTTAGCAGTCCCCTGCATACTTTCCCAAGTGCATCAGGGTTCTCTCTTCTACAGTTTTCTTCTTGGGGGCTGAGTTCCGTCTTCCTCCTGACCACCAGGGCTTGGCGGTTCTCGAGAGATCTGCTCCACAGCCATTGTCCTGGGGGTGCCCTCCCTCATCCTTCCCTTGCCCTCTGCTCTGAGTTGCACCTCTGTTTCCTGGAGAGCTGTTGCTGTAGATTGGCTCTTGCGTGTCTCTCCAAGTCCATTTGTTTAAATGCTTGCTCCCAAGAGGGGTGCTAACCTTTAAGAGGTAGAGTGCAGTGGGGTTTTTGGGTCACAGGGTTGCATGCCCTGGACAGGGACTGTGGGTGCTCTGGGTTGACCAGTTCACCTCTCTGCACACTTCGGCTCAGATCTGCGGACTCACCCAGAGGAATGGAACCTCTAACGCTGAGCCCAGCTGAACCCTTCCTGCTCATCAGCTGATGATCTCAGCTAGTTGTCATAGAAACAGAAAGCTAACACACATGCTGTTCTTCCATCCTTCTTTGTTCTCTCATTTTGGTGGACCAGATCTTCCAGAATGTTCCTAAGGAAAGGTGCCTGGGTGAAGCTGCCTTCTGAGACTCCAGGTAGAAGATTTAGCAGTTGTGCTGCTTTTAGTCCCTGCCTTGGTAACCTCCAGTTAATGTATCTTCCTATCAGGAAATCACTTCCTTTTGAAAGCAGTTTCCAGGCCCTGTCCCTGAGAGTTGAGGCCTTTGGGACCCCTGCCCTTCCCTTGACGCTGCTGCCTCCCACCTTCATTGCTCTCTGTCTTACCGATGCTCCCTGACTTTATTGTTACTTTTACAGTAAGCAGCTTTCTCTAGAAGCACCGTTGACGACTGCCCCAGGCTGTTCAAGGTTCCCCTCCTCGACACTTCCATTCTTATGCAGCCCCCTTCGGGACGACTTTTTCTTCTATCTGACTTTATCTCATCCGACTCTTTTTTCTTCTTCTCCAACTGTCAAATTTCTGCATTCCCTTTTATTTCTGGACACCCTTCTTCCTGCTCCCATACCCATGTTTTAGCTGAGTGTCTTTTTCCACTGGGGCAGTCCATAAATAACTTCCCAAGGCAGAAGGTGTGGGGGTCAACTTTTTAAACCCCTGCAGGCCCCCAAAACAGCCTTGTTGTATCCTCAGAGTTGACAATTTGCTGGGAATGAAATTGTAAGTTGAAAATTGTTTTTCCTCTGAACTGTGGAATTCTTATTCCACGGTCTTCATTATAGGATGATCTGGGTAAACTAATATCAATTCAGTTTTCGTACATCTTTCTAGTAAACTTTTTCATTTTTTTCCCCCAGTTTTGGGGATTTTTTTTCTTATCTTCAGTCTTCTTAAATTTCAAAATAATTCGTCGACATGAGGATGTCTTGGAAGGCGTAGTATAGTTCTAAGGAGCGCAGGCTTTGGCCCTGCATGCCATGCCTGAGGAAATCCCAGCATTCCTGCCTCCTAGCAGAAGGGTCTGCAGCAGTCTCCATATTCTCACATGAAAACTGAGGTCAAGGTCGGAAACAGCGGCTACCTGTGGGATTGATTGCATGGAATGGGTGTGTGGCACCTAGTGGATTTCCAGTTACCTCGATCACTACCACCATCGCTGCTGTGTGTTGTAATGATCCCTCTGAACTTACGACTCTGGGGGCTGGAGCGGTGGCTCAGCGGTTATAGTGCTAGAATGGCAGACACAAGTATGTGAGTTCAAACCCCAGCACCATGTACACAACGAAGTGTCAGAGCAACCAAAGCCACATGAAAAAATAGATAAAGTGGATTCTCTCTCTCTCTTTAAAAAAATAAAGTAAAATAAGCTTGCAACTCTGTGGTTTTCATTTCTGAGATGTGAGCTCAATTATTCTTTAGTTTCTCCCTCTGCTTTCCCTGTCACCCTGTCCTTTCCCCCTGTGACTTCCGTTTTACGGTCTCCATCATTTCCCTTCTCTTGCTGAATGGTACCCTCACACTGAACATCTATCTTCGGTTCAAAGTTTCCAGTTTGACAATAATGGATGCAATTTCCTGGAGCTTTTCTTGCGTTGTATCTCAATGCCATGGTACCCCTTTCTCGTTTTATGGATGATATGAAGTCTGGAATCTGTTTTGTTGATGTGTTATTTACTGCTCCTAAACTCTCTGCTTCCTCCAGGGCCATATTGTTTTGTTTTGGCTTGTTTATGTCTCTTCCATGTCTCAGACTTTCCTTCAGTGTCAGGGAAACCTTGGCAGTCTGTTTAGCCTCAAGAATTCGCTGACGACAAAGCAGGAGAGAGTTCCGCACATGTGGGTGGCAGACTGTGCTTGGTGGTGAGCAGGTGGACCCAGCCATGCTGCCCAGGTCTCTGCCAATGCCAGGATGTTTATGTTTAGGCTGTAGGGTGCCAGCCCCCACGTTGGACGCCCCTAGAGTTCATTCATCTTGTTGACAAGGCACCCTCTGTTTTTGGAGTGTTTGATTGCATTTGGTTTTGGTTTTGATTTTTCAGCATGGTCAGGTGAGGACCAGTTGTGGGGTATTCTGTGGCTGCAGGAAGGTGGGAGCCAGCACTTCCACAACAAACCTCTGTTCAGGTGCCCCCTGGCCCACTTTCTGCTGGGCATGATATGGGTCAGAGTCCCAGAGAGCAAAAGCTCTGCTATCATTCATTCCTTCTACTTCTCCTAGCCACCATGGCTGCACCCACTAGGGCCCCCTCCTCAACACCACTCCATCATCTAACTTGTAGCCCAGGGAACCTGGGGCCAACAGCCTTCTTTCTGTGATTGTAAAGTTATTTTCATTTTGTTTTCCTACCACCATTTAAAAATGAAGGATATATATATATATAACAATAATTATGTATAAATATTTATACGTGTATCAGTCCATTCTCCTAATCATATAGCATGATTTTTAAAGCTTGATTGAAGGGCTAGATTATCACATGGAAGAGAGCTGCATTATTTTACAAGATACACATAATCAAGGGAAACCAAAGATAAGGGGGAGGGTGACAGGTAGGAGGAGGGGAGAGGGAGGAAGGATAGGGAGGGATCTTAGGAGACCATCAAGAATGTAGCATACTCTTTACCCCCTCCCTGAGAATCCAAATAATACTGATGCATTCATTTAATTCTGGAAAATTCACAATCTAAACATTTTTATCAGTTGTAAGGGTGAAATATAGGCTGGGGTGGGTGCACTGTGGGGGTAACTGAGGAGCAGATGCATGTCATATTGTTACTTTATGCACATTTATGATTGTACAACGGCTCAACTTCCTAATAAAAAAGAAAAAAGAAAAAAAATAAGATGTACATTTTGATATGATTTTGCATTGGGAGCAACACAGATTCATTGGGGGAAAACTGATCCCTCTAGTGATTAAAAGTGCTATATCCTGAAAACTCCTGGTCTAGAAATTTCTCTGAGAGTTCAGAAAATTGGGATGCCAGCAGCAATGGTGATCACAACAGAACCAGCATTGTATTTGCTCTATTCTGGCACTTTCTAGTTTCTCAGAGCCCTTTCTCCAGTGTCATCTCCTCTTAGAGGGACTGTTGTTTCATTATCTGTTTTCCCACTAAGGGAATAGAGGTTTGCAGGGAGGGGGGACTCGTCAAAGGTTGCTGCCATGTGACTCGGTGAGCCACAGCACCCCGCTCAGTGGTAAATGATTTGCACACAATTAACTACAAAATGGCTTAGATTAAAATTGGTGCCAGAGATCTCATGTAACCTTATACAGACTGCAATCTTTACCTCTCAGCTTCATATCTCAGGGACATAACATGCCTTTGCGGTAGAAGGTTTCCAGAAACAATGAGTGTTCTCTGTGCGAACCAAACCTGCGTCCTTTCCCTGGGCCTACAACTAAGAGAACCGAATGCTCCTGGGACCTCCAAGTCCATTGTGCTGTTGAAATCGAGACTTTCCAAGCTGTGGCTCTGGGGTTTCCTCTGAGTCATCGGCTGAGAAGCCGGTCTTCCATCTTGTCTGTGAGATGAGATGCATTCCCATGTGGGCGTCAATGGACCCGGGCCTGTGAAAAGATGGTATCAAGCTCCATGCAAGCATGAACCCATTATTAGAATCCACGTCTGGAAAGGGATCCTTCCAGAGTCTCAAGCCACTGAAATACAGCAACAGGCTTTTGACCTCGCTTGGAGATGACCAATGAGATAGCGTCAAATGGAGATGCGCCCACACTCGAATACCCCCGCATCAGCCCCACTCTGACTGTTAATTTAGCCAACAGATTATTGTATTCTCATTGCATAACTCCTATAAGTGTTGATGTAGAACATTTAAAAATATAAAGGAGAGACTGTATCGGACGCAATAGTAGCATCACATAGGCATGAACACCATTAGTCTGCGTGTGTGTCCTCAATTCCACTCGTACGCTTGTGAACAGCAGGACTCCTGTGCATGTTGACCTCGTGTTCAGGTCACATTATTCTCACAGCTTCGTATTTCATTCAGTCTTCTTCTACAGCATCATTTATAAGGGCAATGTGGTGCTTCATCTTCATTCACTGATTCTGTTTCCTGATCCTGGAGAAAAAAGAAAAAGGATCGTAATAATGTAATCTTTGGGTGGGGGAGTACCAGGGCTATAACCCAGGGGTGCTGAACCACTGAGCAACTTCCCCAGCACTTTTTGTTTTTTATTTGAAACAGGATTTCACTGAGCTGCTTAGGGCCTTGCTAAATTTCGGAGGCTGACTTTGAACTTGTGATCCTCCTGCCTCAGTCTCCTCAGCTGCTGGGATTATAGGTATGCTCCACTGGCACCCAGCAATGATAACACAATCTTGATGGTTTTAGTTGACACTTAAACAGACACTAAACCGGTAGTTCGGAACCATGCATTTCTTTGAGGACAAAATCTATATGATTTAGTGCCTCATTTCATTTCTTAGCTATTTTTCCTGTCAAAATTCACTTTCCTGAAATACATAACAGTGTGTTTCCTTGGAATTTGTCAGTAGCATGTTGACCCGTCAGGAATTCCCATAGTAATATTGTTAGTAAGTTGAAATAATCAATTGAACTCCTGTTTACTGAGTCTCTGGCTTCTTCAGTGTGCACTCTGGGTACTGATCAAATGATCAGACAGATGAACAAAGAGAATTCCAGAGTAGTGAGCAAGTCAGGGTGAGTCCTATGGACAAGGGTACCCTAACTCCTAGTACCCAGAGAAAGCCATCATATAATAATAGCACATATTATAATAGACAAGGCTACCAAAGACTGCGGTGACCTGCTTGGAATTGGGTTATCTGCAGAGCTGAGAGGTTTAAGATCTGCTCATTCCTGAAGCCCATTCCCACCACACCAGCTGTTCCAACACAGCAGCTGAAGAACTCTCCAACGAAAATTTTATTTGGGGGAATAAGATGGAATTCTTGATGTGGGATAAATGTTATCTGACCATTGTGGATAGAAAAAGAATGAAGGTATAATGAAATCCAGGAGAAAGAATTTAATTCATTCATTTGCTGGTTTTGTTTAAGATCTTTAATAAAGTTTTTGCCCTGTGGCTTTTGGTAAGCTGGAAGTAAGTGAATTTGGGGGTTCGTTTGGGGATTCTCATTTATTATCTCTGTTTCCATGGTGGATATACATCTAAATTATCTTTGGCAAGTGTGTGACTATTCAATTTCTACTTTTTTTTTTTGAAGCTGTGTGTTTTTTTTTCTTTTTCCCTCTGTGAGTTTTTTTTTTTTTTAAAGAAGATTACATCTGATGACAAGTATAAGGTTATATCCTTCCCCAGTTTTATCAGTGGAAATAATTCTTTGCTGATAAGAGGACTTATCTTTGTGGCTCAGTGAAATCCTACTGGTTGTGTTCTGACTTGTCCTTCAAGCACACAAGTGCTGAAACTATTTCCCCGGTGGGTGGATCCATCCACATAGGAAGAAGAGCAAGAACGCACAGGCAGGATTCAATGCTTCCGAAACACAAGTCTTTAAGAATACAGTGGTTTAGAATGGGGGACTTTGTCAGGCTGTTAAAACAAAATCAAAACTGTAGAGTAAAATAGAGTTAAATCTTCGCCATATTTGTTATCTATTGCTATAAAAGAAATTGCATCCAAATGGAGTGACTTAAAATAATAACTTACAATAACATTGTGAGTCTTTATCTCACAGTATCTATGGGGCAGGGATTCTGGAGTGATTTCCTTGGCTGATTGAGACTCTGCGTCTCTCATGAAGACAACAGTAATAATGTTGGCAGGCCTGACTCAGACCTAGGGAACCTGACCTGGTACTGAGGATCTGCTTCCAAGATGGGGCATTCACCTGGCTGTCAAGTCTGTGCAAGCTTTTAGCAGGAGGCCTTGGTTCCTCATTATGTAGACCTTTTCATAATGCTGCTCGAGTCCTTAGGACATGGTGGCTCAGTTCCCACAAAGAGAGTGATCAAAGAGAGAGCAGATGGGATCCACAGCCTTTTGTGATTTAATCCTATAAGTCAAACTCTCCCACAATATCCTTTTTTTTAATTAAGAAATTTAGTTATTGTACACTCAAAAATGCATCCAAAGTGACAATATTATATGTATATATTCTTAAATTAGATTTGCCCGCTAGATCCCACCCTATTCTCCCACCCTTACCCCTCCCCACATGCCTCCTTGCCCCTTCTTCCTGATACATCTCTATGAATGCCCTAGGTTATGTGTTACTACACCTTCGCTGGGTCTAATAAATGAGGGTTGACCACGTTTCACGCAGGCCTGGGTCTAGCTTACAGCCTCCATAGATGAGTGAAGTCATTCAACCCTTGACTCTCTGGGTTTGGCTAACTTCCCTCAACATGATTTCTTCCATCACCATCCATTTACCTTCAAAGGCTGAAATATCATTGTTTCTAATTGCTGAGTAGAACTCCATGGTATGTATGTACCACAGTTTTTGGATCCATTCATCTAGTGAAGGGCATCTGGGTTGGTTCCATAATTTGGCTGTTGTAAATTGAGCTGCTATGAACATGGATATTGTTGTGTCACTGTAATGTGCTGATTCCAACTCCCCTGGAAAAATACCCAGGAGAGGGATAGCTGGATCATACAGTGGGTTCATCCTAATTTTTTGAGGATTCTCCATACTGCTTTCCTGAGGGATTATACTGGTCTGCAGTTTAGTTTTCCTATCTCTCCACAACCCCTCCAGCATCTGTAATTGTTTATGTTCTTCATTTTTGCCAAACTGACTGGCATGAGGTAAAATCTTAATGTAGTTTTCATTTGCATTTCTCTGATTATTAGTGATTTAGAGCACTTTCTCATATATTCATTGGCTTGTTCAATATCCTCTGTTGAGAAGTTTTTATTTAGGTCTTTGGCCGATTTATTGATTGGGTTGATAGTGGTTGAGATTTTTGAGGACTTTGTAAATTCTGGATATTAGTCCCCTGTCAGAAGAATCACAGGCCATGAATCTCTTCCATTCTGTAGGAAGTCTCTTGACAATTTTAATAATTACCTTGGCTGTGCAAAAGCTTTTGAGCTTTATGACATCTACTCACTGATTTTGACTTTACTTCTCTCATTTTAAGAGACATGTTGAGAAAGTCTTTGCCTACTCACAAATGCTGGAGTGTTGGTCCTAACTTATCTTCCAGCAGTTGCAAGGTAGCTCATTTAATTCCTAGTTCCTTGATCCATTTTGATTTGATTTTCATGCAAGGTGAAAGGTAAGGGTCTAAATTCAACTTTCTGCAAGTGGCTGTCCAGTTTTTTGAGCACCATTTGTTGAATAGGCTGTCTCTCCTCCATGTTAGACTTGTCCCCCTTTGTCAAAGATCAGATGCTTAAATGTCCGGACCCAACCAGCAGGAACCGGACCGCTCTCATTCAATGGTGAACTGAGATTAAAACAGACTCACTGGTCTCGAGTTCTCCAAGCACTTTATTTTTCCCTTTACCGTGGCTAAAGGCCTCCAAGTGCTTCCCACCTTCCCTCTCTTAGAGGCAAGGCCCTTAAAACATCCTTTTTAGAGTCAAGGCTATTCACATTTAGAGTCCCCGTTTCTACTGCTGTACTAGAGTCCCTATTTCTGGGGCCGGGGCTACTACCTGCATCTTCTACCGCTGCTGATCTCTCCACCGTCTCTGCTGCTGCTTCTTCTTTGCTGTTTCTTCTGCTTCTACCATGCTGCTTCTATGCTTCTCCCCTGACTAGTCGCAACTCTATTTATCCATTACAACAACCAGTAGGGGTACAGTGCAAACACGTTTATCCAATTGTAACAAATGAGTGGCCTAATGGTTTAGTCATGCGGTCAGGCATTACATCACTAAGGAAGATACAAGCCGGCTGGGACAGAGTTGTTTACCACCAAATCTTTTACAAGCCAGCTGGGCCTCATGTTGGGGTCTTAAAGATCTGTTGGTTTGTTTCAGGGTCTTCTATTCCATTGATCTTCATTCCTATCTTGATACCAGTACCATGCTGTTTTTGTTACTACAGCTCTATAGTATAGTTTTAGATTTGGTATTGCAAAACCACCTGTTTCATCTTTCTTGCTTAGTAATATTTTGGCTATTCTGGGTTTCTTATTGTTCCAAATGAATTTGAGAATTGCTTTTTCTATATCTGTAAAGCATGACATTGGTATCTTGATAGGGATTACATTGAATCTATATAGAGCTTTTGGCAGAATGGCCATTTTTATTATATTAATTCTGCCTAACCAAGAGCATAGAACATCTTTCCATCTTCTCAGGTCATCTTGGATTTCATTCTTCAATGTCCGATAATTTTCATTTTAGAGGTCTTTGACTTCCCTTGTTAGATTAATTCCCAAGTATTTTATTATTTTCAAGGATTTGTGAATAGGACTGATTTCCTGATTCCTCCATCTGCTCTATTATTATTAGTGTATAGGAAAGCTATTGATTTATGGGTATTGATCCTGTAACCAGCCACTTTGCTAAATTAAGTTCAAACAGTTTTCTGGTGGAGGTTTTTGGATCTTCCAGATAAAGGATCATATCATCAGCCAAAAGGGAGAGTTTGCCTTCCTCTCTTCCTATTCATATCCTGTTGATTTCCTTCTCTTGCCATATTGCTACAGCTAGGGTCTCAAGAACAATATTGAATGAAAGTGGTGAGAGTGGACAACCTTCTCTTGTTCCCGAGTTTAGTGGAAATGTTTTCAGCTTTTCTCCCTTTAGTATTATACTAGCCAAGGCTTTGGCATATATAGCCTTTACGTAGTTTAAATAGGTTCCTTTGATCCGTATTTTCTCTAGAGTTTTGAGCATAAAAGGGTGCTGAATTTTATCAAAGGCCTTTTCTGCATCAATTGAGATGATCATATGGTTTTTGTCCTTAATTCTGTTTAAGTGATGAATTACATTAATTGTTTTGTTTATGTTGAACCAGCCCTGCATACCTGAGGTGAAGCCCACTTGATCATGATGAATTATCTTTTTGATATGTTTTTGAATACAGCTTGCTAGAACTTTACTAAGGATCTTTGCATCCAGGTTCATCAGGGATATTAGTCTGTAGTTTTATTTTTTTGATGTTGGGTTTTGGTATCAGAGCTATGTTTGCTTCATAAAATGTGTTTGGGAGAGTTCCCTCCATTTCAGTTTCTTGAAATAATAAGGAGAGGTGTTAGTTTGCTTCTCAAAAGTGTGGTAAAAGTCAGCAGGGAAATCATCAGGTCCTGGGCTTTTCTTCTTTGGTAGACTTTTAATTGCTATATGGATTTCGGTGCCTGTTATTAGGCTGTTTAGGAATTCAATATCAACCTGTGTCAATTTAGGGATGTTGTATGTGTCTGTAAATTTGTCTATCTCTTCCATATTCTAATTTAGAGGAGTATAGTTTTTTGAAAAATGATCTTATAATTTGTTGGATTTCCAAGGGGTCTGTGGTGGTTGCTCCCTTTCATTAGTGAATTTACTGATTTGCTTCATTTCTCTCCTTCTTTTAGTGAGATTGGCTAGGGATATATTGATATTTTTTAATTTTTAAAAGTACCAGCTCTTTGTTTCATCAAATTTTTTGTTCTCAATTTCATTGATTTCAGCTCTGATTATTTCCTGTCTTCTTCTGGCTTTGGGTTTAGATTGTTCTTCCATTTGAAGGATTTTGAGATGGAGCATAAGCTCATTTATTTGGGATCTCTCTTTATTTTTAATGTGGGGACTCAGTGACATAAATTTTCCCCTTAGGAATGCTTTCATGCTGTCCCAGAGATTTTGATATGTTGTGTCTTCATTCTCATTCTCTTCCAAGAATTTTTGGATTTCTTCTCTAATGTTTTCTTGGATCCATTCTTCATTTAATAGGGTATTATTCAATCTCCATGAATATGTGTGTTTTCTGTTATGATTTTCGCTGTTGACTGCTAGAGTCATGGTGTTCTGATAGAATACATGGAATGATATCAATTTTTATATATTTGCTGAGATTTCCTTTGTAAACCAGAATATGGTCTATTTTGGAGAAGGATCCATGTGCAGCTGAGAAGAGGTGTATTCTCTTGATTTGGGGTGGAATATTCTATATATGTCTGTTAAGTTCATTTGATTTATGGAGTGGTTTAGGTTGGAAATTTCCTTTTTGATTTTCTGTTTTGATGATCTGTCTATCAGTGACAGAGGATTATTGAAGTCTCCCAGTATTATTGTGTTGAGATCCACAAGTGGTTTTATGTCATGCAGTAATTTATTCACATAGTTGGGAGCACTGTAATTTGGAGAGTACATATGATTATGTCTTTGTGTAGTAGGGTTCCCTTTACTACTAAGTAGTGGCCTTCTTTATCTCTTCTGATTAGTTTGTTTGAAATCTACTTCATTGGATATAAGTATTGTGACTCTGGCTTGCTTTCTTGGGCTGAATGCATGGTAGATTTTTTTCCCATCCTTTCACCCTTAATCTGTGGATGTCATTGACTGTAAACATTCTTGTAAGCAGCATATTATCAGATTTTTAAAAAATCTAGTCTGCTAGTCTGTGTCTTTTGAGTGGTGCCTTTAGACCATTCTATAACATTCAGTGTTATAATAGAAGTATGTATGTGTTTCATAGTCATGCTTATTATTAGTAAGTTCTGTGCTATCTTGGTTGGGTATGGATAGGATGTACTTCTATTGAATTTCCTCTGTTTGTGGATTTTGGGTTTGATTACTTGCTCTTCTATCTGGAGTTTATCTTTGAGAATTCTTTGTAAGGCTGGTTTACTGTTCATGAATACTGCCAGTTTGATCTTATCATGGCAAGTTCTTAATTCACCATCAAATTTGAAGCTGAGTTTTGCCTGGTATAGTATTCTTGGCTGCATATTGTGGTCATTCAGGCATTTGAAAGATTTCTTTCCATGACCTTCTTACTTCCAGAGTCTGGTTGAAAAGTCAGAGGAAAATCTTATTGGTTTGCCTCGGAATGTGATTTGGTGTTTCTCCCTTGCTGCTTTTAATATCCTTTCCTTGATATCACTGTAGTATATTTTGCATATGATGTGTCTTGGTGAGTTTCTCATTTGATTAGGCCTATTGGGTGTTCTGTAAGCTTCCTGGATGAGCATATCTGACTCTATTTTTTATATGAGAAAAATATAAATTCTTTAATAATTTCCTTGAGGATTTCCTCATATCATTCATTTGTGTTTCAATTTCTTCTTGTATCCCAATTACTCTTAGATTGTTTCTTCTCATTTCATCCGAGACATTTTTTAAAATTCTGATCATGTTCTTTTAGTTGTTTTTCTTTTATGTCATCAGTGCACTCAAGCTTTCTCAGTCTGTTCTCATTGTTAGAAATTCTTTTTTTTTTTTAAAGAGAGAGGGACAATGAGAGAGATAGAGAAAGAGAGAAAGGACTTTATTTAGTTTTTCACATGGCCTTAGTTGCTCCAACACTTAGTTGTGTACGTGGTGCTGGGGTTTGAACCTGGGTCCTCGTGCTTGCCAGGCAAGCGCTGAAACCTCTGAGCCACCGCTCCAGCCCAGAAATTCTTTCTTCAATTGCAGAGGTTCCATTTTCTTTAGAGGTTGGTCTATTGTTAAATTCTTCCATGGTCCCTTTCATGTCATTGGCTGCAAATTTTAGCTCTGTTACTTCCTTTTTGAGTATGTCTATTTCTTTGATGATAGTTTCTCAACTCTTGAGTTTTCTCATTTATTAGCTTCAAATAACTCTTCTTTTAGTTCATTGTTCCTTTTGATTATCAGATCATTGATAATTTGTTCTAGATTTTCCTGTTGGTACCTGGCCGTGGACTCCTTGCTAGGGGAGTTGTGGGTTTGAGGTGAACCTCTTCTAGTTTAATTCCTCATGTTTGAAGAGCTTCTACTGGATTTTTGAATTGGGGATCCCTGTGTGGAAGCAAGACAAGTCTCTGGGTTCTTCTTCCTTTTACGTCAAGGGTTGGGTCAGATAACAACTCTCTGATGACCACTACCTTTTAGAAAGTAATTTCTGCCTGGAGCCTTGTTTTGCTGCAGCTTTTTGGTTAAGGTTCCAGGACTCAGACGTGGCACCTAGTGGGGTTTCTGGGCCATCCACTGTGTTGTTGAATGTCAGCAGTAGAGGTATGTCAATGGGTGCTAGAGCCCCAGATGTGTGGGGTAGGACAGAATGGACCACCCTATGTGCTGCATTGGGATCTGGGGTCCTTGATGGTAGGATGGGCCCAAAATATCTGGATCCAGCAGATGTGTGTGACAGCTGGGTGGTATCTGGGTGTGGGGTCCTTGGAGGTATCCAGCTTGCCTGCTGAGGTGGGACCATAGTTCTGGGCCTGCACAGGTGTGTGTGAGGGATCTGCTCTAGCTTCTTCTCACTCCACAAATTGAAGTGAGTTTTTGGCCTGAGATCTCTATCTGGTTGTTTTTCTTTGGATCCTTTCTGTTGGATTGGGAGTTTGTCTCATCCTTTACTTAAGTTTGGGTATTGTCAGGAATGTTGAATTCAGAAATCAAGCCCCTAACCTGTGAACTGTTAGTGTCCCTTAAGATTTCCAACTCCTCATGAGCTAATAGGAAATCATCAATATGAATAACCAATGCATAAAATATACAATATTACATTGGTTATTTAGTACAAACTAGATTACACTGTTAAATTCCACCTATGGAACGAATGGTAGTGTTAGTTAATACTTTTGGCAACACTAGTATTTAAATATCTACTATATCAGGCTTCAAAGTATACAATCATTATTGAGTTTGGCATTCATGGTGGTAATGGTTACACAGCCTTAATGAGGGGAGGGGTGTTAAAAGATCTAAACTAATTGAAATCCTGAGAGAGAAGGGACTATAAGAGAAATTTAGAGAGGAGATTGCATTGTCCAATTGTGGACAGAGAGAAAGTAGAGGAAGTGAAGAGTTAGCTGGAGAAAAAAGAAAAGAAAAAGAGAAAAAAAAAAGAAAAGAAAAAAGAAAAAAAAAACAAACCCTGCAGGAAGAAAAGACAGATGTAGTAAAATAGAGGAAGGGTGAAAAAGATATTAATAAGATTTGGGTGATAGCATAAAGGTAGATACAAGTACAGGAAAATTATGCAGGTAGGGCACAAAATACTTCAAATACTAAGTGAACGGAGAAGAATCCCTCCTCTCAGCAGGCAGGACAAGGATAGACATAAGAGACAAGAGGGAAAAAGAAAGAAGATACAGGAAAAAAAAACCAACAGGGAAAGATAACTATAAAACCTCAACAAAAACAAAATGAAACAAAAACTGAAAAACAAAAACAAACAGTTAGTATTTTTATATGTCCATGAATCAATCAACTTTTCTAGTTGGCATTCAAATACACATCAAAAACAGGAAAGAAAAGAAAAAAATTTTTAAAAATTCTTAATGAAAACTTGGAACTATGGTCACTGTGTTTGTCTCTGTACACTTTGGGAGCAGATGTTCACTGTCCTCCTGAGTTTTGTTAGCAGGGTCTCAGTCTGTAATTATGTGATCTCAAGCAGAAGACGGGGCTGTCCTCAGACTCCTAGGATTTCTAGGTGGAGATTTCCTAAAGAGATCAGATTAGGGAATGCCCTGAGGGCTGATTTTTTGACAGCCTCCCTGGGGATCTGAAAGTCAGGTATCTTAAGGCTGTTATGCACA